>CAUYON010069810.1:0-10050 GCA_963573935.1 Arctocebus calabarensis | reverse complement strand
AATGTCCTTGTGGTAAAATGATTTTTTCTTCTGGGTAGAAGCCTAGTAATGGGATTGCAGGATCAAATAAGAGGTCTAAGGCAGTGCCTGTGGCTCATCAAGTAGGGCGCCGGCCCCATATACCAAAGGTGACGGGTTCAGACCTGGCCTCGGCTGAACTGCAAAAACAGAAAAATAGCTGGGTGTTGTGGTGGGCACCTGTAGTCCCAGCTACTCGGGAGGCTGAGGCAAGAGAAACGCCTAAGCCCAGGAGTTGGAGGTTGCTGTGGGCTGTGTGATGCCACGGTACTCCACTGAGGGCGATAAAGAGAGACTTTATCTCTACAAAAAGAAAAAACAGCAAACAAACAAATAGGAGGTCTAATTTGAGTTCTTTGAGAATTCTCCACACTTCTTACCAAAGACACTACCAACAGTGTCTACCTGTTTGTAGTCCTACCAACAGTGTAAAAGTGTTCCCTTTTCTCCACATCCATGCCAGCATCTGCAGCTTTGGGATTTTGTAATGTGGGCCATTCTCACTGTTACTAGCTGATATCTCAGTGTGGTTTTAACATGGGTTTCTCTGATGATTACGGACAATAAGCATTTTTTTCAAATGCTTGTTCGCTATTCATCTTTCTTCCTCAGAGAAGGTTCCATTCCTGTCTCCTGCCCAGTGATAGATGGGTTTGTTTGCTCTTTTTTTGTTGATTACTTTGAGTTCTCTGTAGCTTCTAGTTATCAATGCTTTGTTAGATTCACAACATGCAAGTATCCTTTCCCATTCCGAATTATATCAATAATTCTGTGTGCCTCATGTAGTTAGGTATTTTAATAATAAAACCACTTATCCTTAAATTTGAAGAACCTCTCTCATCCACTGCTAATTTCTCTTTGAACAGTATCTTTCTTCCATCTGATCCTTGCTTTCTGCCTGTCCAGACTTGTAATTTTTCTGCAACCCATTATGTTTTATTTAAGTTCTGCTATACATTACTTTCTTCCCACTTATTCAACCCATAATAGATTCTTGGGATTACTTCATTTGGAATTTATGGCAATGTTTGAAAATATTTTACATATACCTGTGACTTTCAGGTACATTTTACATATTATCTCAAGTTCATTGTCAACCAGCTTTATCTACATTATAATAAAAAAATGATTGCACCTAGGGCCAGGTTCTAAGGCAAAATTTTCTGATGTTTTCATCCCCGTCCAAGACAGTGGGCATGACTGGGAATCATTAAACATAATTGAAAAGTTTCTGGAAGGAGCATCCCTAGGTATGAATTGACAGCCTTTGCCAATTTCCGTGGTGTAAATACTCCCACCATGAATGATTCCAAGTTGCAAAATGACATTGCTGAATGTGGACGTGGAAAGAATTGAGCCCGATTAGCTTCCATGAGCTATAAGAACCTCACCCAACCATCCTTAAAGATGGGGAAAGGAAGAAAAACTCAGTGCCTACTAGGTAAGGGAAAATGAGGAGAAATCAAAGGTTTCAAGTGGGGGAGCGTATGTTAATTTTCTATTGCTACTGCAAAAATTACCACACACCTAGAGGTTTAAAATAATACAAATGTATTTCCTTATAGAATTTGAGGTCACAAGTGCTGAAATTGAGGCACTGGATTGGTGGATGTACTTGGAGGCAATGCAGAATAATCCATATTTCGCCTTCTTTGGCTTCTGGAGGTTGCCTACAGCTCATAACCCTGCATCACTCTACCATCAGTTCTTGTGACATCTTCCCACAGTCTGACCCTCCTACATACCTTTCCTAAAGACGCACCTGCTTAGCCCAGCCTAATCTCCCAATATCCTAACTTAATCACACCTGCAAAATTCCTTTTGCCAGGAGAGCTCACACATTTACAGGTTTCATGGAATAGGATGTAGCCATCTTTGGGCACTGTTATTCAGACTTTACCAGAGGGAATCACAAAGTAAAATGTGCTTTGCCCTTTCACTTCCCCAGCAAGGAGGAAACCACAGTTCCAGTTGATCATCTTAATGAAATTTTCAGTTTTAGAACCTGAGTCAGGTTTCCCTTGCAGGAAGCTACTTGTTCAGGGTTCTAAGATGAGTGCAAGCCAGTTATTTTTTTTTATTATTATTTTTTATTTTTACATATACATGTGTTAATTAGGTTCCCACCTTTAGCCTTCATAGAATTTAAAAGGCTTAAAATTTAATAACAATAACAATTTTTAAGATAAGGACTGGAAACAAAAACCATGTAAAGAATGAACAAAGATAAATACATTCAGAAAAGAAAACAGATGATTATTGCATCGAAATAGTAAGCAATATTAGTAATAGTAATGCCAAGAAAGTTCTTAGAAGGGTACAGATGATACTTACTAAATGCAGAATACAAATGTCTTCATACAATAACTAAGAAAATGCCACGAAGGTTATGTTAAAGAGTTTGATGAAAACATTTCAGATTGTATATGAAACCAGCACATTGTACCCCTTGATTGCACTAATGTACACAACTATGATCTAATAAAAATAAAATAAAATAATAAAAAAAAATAATGCCGAGAAAGTAACGTTCACATTGTCAAATAAGACATTATAGAGCGCTTTGACTATGAGGCTCAGTATGAAGTCATCAGTTAACTTCTTATGTTCTTTCCAAAGTCTCAAAAAATAGACAACTAATATTATATAAATAAAAGTAAAGGACAGTTTAAAAAAACAGATCATGCCAAATCTTATGCACAATAGAAAAAGAAGAAATAAAATCATTCTACTTGATCTGGGTACACCTGATATAGAAATTGGAGAAAATATATTATCATAAAGGGAAATTACGAACATATTTCACTTATAAGTGAGGAAACTATATCCTAAACAACATAATAGCAAGTGGAATTAAAATTAATGTGTAAGTAATGTACTTGCTCAGGGTTCAAGCCAACTATGTTTTTAACACGGGTGTTTAGCAGCCGTCACCTGAGAATAATTTTCTACCTCATGCTGGCTTTTTTCTGGGTGGGAAATCTAAAGTACAATCTGCATTTCAGCAGGTGAATAGAACACTCCCATTGGTAAAACATGCAAAAGAAAATTTACTTGAAATCAATGTTGAAGAGACACGTGAATTTGTGCAGTGTAGCCAGACAGAAGTTTGAATAGAAGGGATGAGAAGCTGAAATGTTAAAAACCACCCATTTCCACCATTTCTAATTTTATTGGACACAAATATAAATATATGTAGATATAGATGTCATATATATATATAAACATGTGTGTATGTATACACATCACACACACACATACACACTTATTAAATGCAGAATACAAATGTCTTCATACAATAACTAAGAAAATGTCATGAAGTCTATGTTAAACAGTTTGATGAAAATATTTCAGATTGTATATGAAACCAGCACATTGTACCCCTTGATTGCACTGATATACATAGCTATGATTTAATAAAAAAAAAAAAAAGAAAGATCTTTATGTTACCTTTTCTATGCACTCACTATAAAAGCTTACTCAGCTTGCAAGGTGGTTAGGAGGATATAATATGTGCCAGGAGCATGCTAAGTTATCAAATATTATTTCCCATACTCTTTCCAATAAGATTTCCATAATGAATATAGTTCATTCTAAGGTATGTCATCAGGTTTTCCTGATGACTTCTTTCCACTTTAAAAAAAAAAAGAAAGAAGAAATTCAGAGTACTGAAGATTTTTTGTCACCATTGAGGACCTTTACTTAATTAGTGGCACAAGAATCTAGACCAGGTTGTGTTAAGTTGTGGTTCATGGACAGTCACCAACTGCATCACTTGGGCTGAAATATGCAAATTCTCAAGCTTTCTTTCTGATCTAATGAAATGGAAACTCTATAGATTATAATCAGAAATTTAAATTTTACCAACCTCTTCAAATGTTTTTGATGACCATTAGAACTTGAAAACCACTGCACATTGATCTAGTCTTCAAGGATGTTTACAATTAACTCTACATAGTTGTTCCTACTTTAATCAAGTGGATTCTCTCAGCTCATATTCAAGAATCTTACATTTTGGAATTCATGTCTTCTACCATCAAGAGGCAAAAAATCATTTCCTAGAGTCCTTCTAAATGCCTTTCCCTGCCAATACATCACCCTGCAATAGTCTCATGAGACATTAATAGTATCTATAAATCTTATTCTGGTCATTGTAACCTACCCCAAATATATTAATGTCTTGGGAAGGAACATATAAGTGCTCTTCCAGAAAACACTGAGAAGTTCAAACCAGAGCCTTTGGTTCTTTTCTTTTGAGACTTATTTGGGTCTATTGTCAGATCATTGTGCCTTTCTCTATACGTCCCCTCCTGGTTAGGAAATTAAAAAATTGTCCATGTTAAAACAATTGATATCTGTAAGTAGGCCAAGCTTGGAAGACATTCCCAAACCTATCATCCATCCTACTTTTAGGCAGCAGTTCTCAACCTATGGGTCGCGACCCCTTTTTAACAATGAAAATACATTGCGGCCTTAGGAAGGTTGAGAAGCACTATCTTAGAGGATCCCCAAATGTCTATAACTAGATTACTAGAAATAATATTGGTGTCCTTAAAAAGGAGCCAGAATAAAAGCACATCTACATTTCTTTTGCTGCAAATTTATCAGAAATTAATGCCAAAATCATAGTGGACTATTATAGCCATCCAAGTTTTCCCTATATCATCTGTTCTGAGAACATACATAATTTGATTGTTGTCAATGCTACCCTTCTAAAAAACACTCTACTTATACATTGTCACAGAACTTATCGGTGTCTACCCATTTTAAGGCCAGGAGATCTATTTTGCAAATAGAATACTAAGCGTCACTCCAAGACACACTCCAGCTGGCAACAGATATCATCCTGTGCTCCCTCCCCTTGTTTTGACAGACTACTGCCCCTAGGCAGTCAAAGGTGGCCACTTTGTAGATAAAGAAAAGCAATAACCAGCCAAGGGGAGACAGAGGTTATGTAACACACCAGTACGCTAGCAGGTTAGAACCCCCCACCCCCTTCTTCCTGACTATCACAAGAAGGTAAATGGGATAGAGGCAGAGGAAACACTGAATTCCTTTTATCCTGGGAGCTTTGCTTTAGTGTCTCACTCCTAACCTAATGCTGGTCATTGAGTGTCTTAGTCATCTAGTAAAATTCCATATACAGCTCCTATAGCAACCACTAAATCTCAAAAATGTGGTCAATATTTTATAATTCTGGGAGCAAATGATAAGAGACCCTGATCTGAGCCCCTGATATGTTCAGTACTGTATAGTCACATCAGCTCTTCTATTTAAGTTCATGAAGACATTTCTTTAATGTGTTCTCATAGCCCAGGTATTTAATAATTTCTCCTGTTTGAAATCTGACCCTAAGACTTCTCATGGCTTTCAAGGTAATTCCAGGAATATGAATTTGGCTGATAGAAAACCAATTTTTGTGTGTAGATCTATCTATATACGAGGAATAACAGTTGCATTTTGCCTGATTTCTAGCATCTAGAAATCATGCCAAAATTTGAAAATTGTACTGTATTCTCAGAAGGCATTGAATTGAGATAGTAAAAGTACTCTGGACCTCTTTTTTCTTAAAGTTCAAAAAATATATTTATTTATTTATTTTATTTTTTGGAAACAGTCTTGTTCTGTCACCTGGGCTGACCTGCCATAGTGTCACCTTAACTCACCCACCCCTCAAGTTTCAAGTGATCCTTCTGCCTCAGCCTCCCATGTTGGTGGAACAAAAGGCATCTGCCACATCTCCAGCTAATATTTTTTATTTTTAATAGGGATGGGATTCTTGCTCTTGCTCAGGCAAGTCTTGATCCCCTAAGCTCAAGTGATCCTCCTCTCTTGGCCTTCCAGAGTAATAGGATCACCGGTATGAGCCACCACACCCTACCTATATTTAGATATTTGAATGTTGCTCATCCTAAACACAAATTTATCTCATTCATATGTGTGGGGGGGCGTGGTATCCCTGTTTTAGAGTTGCCTTCTCATCTCTTACCTCTTTTCTTCTTCTTTTTTTTCAAATTTTATTAGACTTAAAACTCTCTCTCACCTTAGTCTGGGTATATCAACGATAAAGCTTTATATGTAAAAGGAACCAGTTGTCAGTGTTAGGAATCTCTCTCTTATAGGGATTAACTCACAGGAAATAAATGGAAAGATCATCACTGAAGTTCTCTGAGCCCTATATCACGACTAGAATTAGGTCAGTGCTTTAAATAGGTTGGAATTTATCCCTGTCAATACCACTGCTTGTATGCCTCCTAGATTTGGCCACACAGCTTATACCTTACCTAGGGTAATCTACTAATTTTCTTTAGTAAAAATCATGAAAAGAGTTGATAACTTGATAAGAATTTAAAGAATATAAAGTTGGAATTCAGTATGTAAAGTTCCATAGGGACAGTCACTTTAATCATTAAAACCATGATGGATCAGATATTTGTTTCTGAGGAATTTTAATGCAGTAGCAGCTTGACACCATTGTGGCCACTGATCTCCAAACCCGCTGAGGTCTCTTCACCTCCCACAGAAATAAAAGATAAACATGTAGCTCCCCATGACCCTATTTTGGAGAGGCCTCAAACATTTTCAACTATCGTTCACCAAATCTGTAATAGTTAGGGATTGTGTTTGACCTTGTTTAATGAGAAAATGAGTAACAGTGGTTTAAGCAGTACAGGGGTTTTGTTTCTCCCATAGAAGAGGAATCTAAAGTTAAGCTGGCCTGCACTGGTATAGTTCTGCTGAAGGCCATCAGGGGTAACTTCCTCTTGGCCTTTCATTCACAGGCATTTAGAAGATGATAGCTGCAATGATGTTTACTTACAATCACGAAAAAAGTCGAGCGTGAACATGGCAATTGAGTTGGCCTTCTTTGGAAAGAGTATTACCAGAAACCCAACCAACTTTGAATTCACTAAAACAGTGTCACATCTGGCTGTAAGGGAAGCTGGGAAAGATTATTTTATATCTGAGTACATCATCATCTCTATAAAATCTGGTTTGTGTTAGCAAAGAAGAAGGAATATTGGTAGACAACTAGCAGACCCTATTAAAGTAAAAGTATGTAACTTAGTGAAAGACTGAAAATAATCTATGTCTTCTTATTTCTATGAAATAATCATTATTGATTTGTCTTTATATTGTTTTTAACTTCATTACAAAAATATGTAATTAATCTTATTTTAATTTGCCCTAAATTGGTGCTATGCACTAATGGCAAAAGATTACAAAGTTCTCCATGAAAACTACAAATTTGAGAAACATTTTCCTTTTTTTTTTTTTAATTAACTCATAGCTGCATATATTAGTGCAATCGAGGGGTACAATGTGCTGGTTTCATATACAATCTGAAATATTTTGATCAAACTGTTTAACATAGCCTTCATGGCATTTTCTTAGTTATTGTATAAAGACATTTGTATTCTGCATTTGGTAAGTTTCACCTATACCCTTCTAAGATGCACCATAGGTGTGGGACCACCAATTACCCTCTCTGCATCCCAACCTCCCCCCTCAACTGCCCTCCCTTGCCCTTTTCCCCATATTCTTGTGCAATAGTTGGGTTATAGCCGTCATATGAAACCTTTAAATTAGCTTCAGAGTAGGGCAGAATACATTGGATACATTTTCTTCCATTCTTGAGATACTTTGCTAAGAAGAACATGTTCCAGCTCCATCCATGTAAACATGAGAGAGGTAAAATCTCCATCTTTACTTAAGGCTGCATAGTATTCCATGGTATACATGTACCACAATTTATTAATCCATTCGTGGGTCAATGGGCACTTGGGCTCCTTTCATGACTTAGCAATTATGAATTGGGCTGCAATGAACATTCTGGTACAGATGTCTTTGTTACAATGTGATTTTTGGTCTTCTGGATATATACCTAGCAAAGGAATTATAGGATCAAATGTCAGGTCTATTTTTAGATCTCTAAGTACTCTCCAAACATCCTTCCAAAAGGAACGTATTAGTGTGCATTCCCAACAGCAGTGTAAAAGTGTTTCTTTTTCTCCACATCCACACCAACATCTCTGGTTTTGGGATTTTGTCATGTGGGCTAATCTTACTGGAGTTAGGTGATATCTCAAAGTAGTTTTCATTTGCATTTCTCTGATAATTAAGGATGGTGAGCATTTTATCATGTGTCTGTAGCCTGTGCGCCTGTCTTCTTTAGAGGAATTTCTCTTCAAGTCCTTTGCCCACCCTGAGATGGGATCACTTCTTCTTTTCTTGCTAATACGTTTGAGTTCTCTGTGGATTCTAGTTATTAAACTTTTGTCGGAGGCATAACCTGCAAATATTTTCTCCCATTCTGAAGGATGGCTGCTTGCTATACTTACTGTTTTCTTAGCAGTGCAGAAACTTTTTAGTTTGATCAGGTCCTATTTTTGATACTGCTTCCATTGCCTGGGGAGTCCTCCTCATAAAATATTCACCCAAGCCAATACCTTCAAGAGTTTACCCTGCACTTTCTTCTAATATTTTGTTAGTCTCATGTCTTAAGTTTAAATCTTTAATCCAGTGAGAGTCTACCTTAGTTAATGGTGAGAGGTGTAGGTCCAGTTTTAGTGTTCTACAGGTCGCTAGCCAGTTCACTCAGCACCATTTGCCAGATAGGAAGTCTTTTCCCCACTGAATGTTTTCAATTGGCTTGTCAAAGATCAAGTAACGGTAAGTAATTGGATTCATCTCTTGGTTCTCTATTCAGTTCCAAACATCTACCTCTCTGTTTTTGTGCCAGTACCATGCTGTTCTAATCACTAACAATTTATAGTAGAGTCTCAGATCGGTAGTGTGATTCCTCCTGCTTTGTTTTTATTTCTGAGTAATTTCTTTGCTATTCGAGGTTATTTTCTGAGTCCATATAAAATGAAGTATTTTTTCGAGATCCTTAAAATATGACAATGCAGCTTTGATAGGAATTGCATTAAAATTATATATTGCTTTGGGTAGTATAGTAATGTTGATTCTTCCCAGCCATGAGCATGGTATATATTTCCATTTGTTAACATTTTCAGCTATTTCTTTTCTGAAAGTTTCATAGTTCTCTTTATACAGATCTTTCACATCCTTTGTTAGATAAACTCCAAATATTTCATCTTCTTTGGCACTACTATGTAAGGAATAGAGTCCTTGACTGTTTTTTCATCTTGGCTATTGTTGATATATATAAAGACTATAGATTTATGGGTGTTGATTTTGTAGCCTGAGACATTCCTGTATTCCTTGATCACTTCTAAAAGTTTTATAGTAGAATCCCTGGTGTTTTCCAGATATATAATCATGAGTGAAAGTTTGATCTCTTCTGACCCTACATGGATACCCTTGATCGCCTTTTCTTTCCTGATTGCAATGGCTAAAACTTCCATTATGACGTTGAAGCACAATGGAGACAATGGGAAACCTTGCCTGGTTCCTGATCTAAGTGGAAATTATTTCAATTCAACTCCATTCAATATGATATTGGCTGTGAGTTTGCTATAGATGGCCTCTATCAGTTTAAGAAATGTCACTTCTATACCAATTTTTTAAAGTGTTCTGATCATGGAGGGATGCTGGATATTGTCAAAAGCTTTTTCTGCATCAATTGAGAGAATCATATGATCTTTATTTTTTAATTTGTTTATATGCTGAATTACATTTATAAATTCATGTATATTGAACCAGCCTTGAGACCCTGGGATACACCTTGGTCATGGTGTATAATTTGTTTGATGTGTTGTTGGATTCTGTTAGTTAGTATCTTATTAAATATTTTTGCATCGATATTCATTAGTGATATTGGTCTATAATTTTCTTTTCTTGTTGGGTCTCTCCTTGGTTTAGGGATGAAGGTGATGTTTGCTTCATAGAATGTGTTGGGTAGTATTCCTTCTTTTTCTGTATTTTTGAAGAGGTTTAATAATATAGGTACTAGTTCTTCTTTAAAGGTTTGGTAGAATTCTGACGTGAAGCCATCTGGTTCTGGGCTTTTCTTTTTTTAGGGAGTTTTTTTATAGTTAATGCTATTTCAGAACTTGATATAGGCCT
>CAUYON010069807.1:0-12697 GCA_963573935.1 Arctocebus calabarensis | reverse complement strand
GGTGGGGGTGAAGGAAGGGGAGAGCAGAGAGAGGAAGAATGAGGGAGGGGTGGGGAAAGGAAGAGCAGAGAGAGGGAAGGAGTAAGAGGGGTGGGGTCTTGGGGTCTTGGTGTGTGCCACACCTTTTGGGGGCAAAACACGGTTGTAAGAGGTTCTTTTCCTAACAAATGCAACCAGTGTAACATGGTTTCTTGTACCCTCAATGAATCCCCAACAATAAAAAAAAAAAAAAAGAAAAAAAATATTTTAAAAGTTAAAAAAAAATTCACAACAAATGGTACCAAAGGGCTTATGGTGAAAGCAGCAAGTGCCTGCCCTTCCCACCTACCCCCAGCTCCTGCTGAGCTACCAGAGTCTCCACTTTATCTGCTTCTGTTTTTAGTTCTAAAGCGCGTCTAAGCAGTGTGCTTACAGTATTCATCCTTGATTTATCAGCTTCAGGCTTTATCTCCTGACTCTGGCTGTGATGGCTGAGGATTCCGCTCTCTATATCTCTCTTTCTTTTTTTTGTAGAGACAGAGTCTCACTTTATCGCCCTGGGTAGAGCGCCGTGGCATCACACTGCTCACAGCAACCTCCAGTTCCTGGGCTTAAGAGATTCTCTTGCCTCAGCCTCCCGAGTAGCTGGGACTACAGGCGCCCGCCACAGCGCCCGGCTATTTTTTTGTTTTTGCAGTTCGGCCGAGGCCGGGCTTGAACCCGCCACCTTGGGTATATGGGGCCGGCGCCCTACTCGCTGAGCCACAGGAGCCGCCCCCTGTATCTCTCTTTCATGTTGCAGGCTTTCCTCGGTGTCTGGGGCTCCAGGATCCTCCGTTCATAGGTGAGAATGAGGAGTCAGGAGGTGAGCTTGGGAGTGGTGTGTCCATGGGTGACCACTGTGTTTGGGGAGCGTGGGAATGACGGCTGCATGTGCGGGACTGGCCATCTCGCTGTGGGCTCCTGACAGGCCAGGGTATCGGGAGCTTCTTCACCTTGCTGCCCCGATCTCCCGGATCTTGGTGTTTCCCTAAAGAAGTCTCTCTGCTCCTCCTCCCATGACCTTCGCTCTGCCCTTTTCTTTTTCTGTCTCTCTTCTGTCAGCTGAGTTGTGGGAGGGGGTTAGACCATTTGTATTTAGCTTTTGAGTCTGCCTCCTACTTCTGACTTTCGTCACCCACCTTGCCTGTTGTCTCTAAGGCAAACTCTCTCCAGGTTATGGCCAGGTGGGGTGGCTGCAGCCCCTTTTAGAAGTGTCTATGGGGCCAGGACTCCTTCTCTGTCATGGTCTTTGCTTTGCCAGTTAATTCTCTTTTATTGACTTTATGTTTTCTAAAAATGGGTTGAAATGTTTCCTCTGCGGAAGGATTCTTCCTGTTTTATTTCTGATTAAGAGTTTATGCCTTTAATTTTTTTTTTCAGACAGAGTCTCATTTTTCACCCTGGGTAGAGTGCCGTGGTGTCATAGCTCACAGTAACCTTCAGCTATTGGGTTCAAGCAATTCTCTTGCCTCAGCCTCCCAAGTAGCTGGCACTACAGGTGTCTGCCACAATGCACAGCTATTTTTTAGAGACAGGGTCTCACTCTTGCTCAGGCTGATCTTGAACCCGTGATCTCAGGCAATCAATAAAAAATTAATTTTGGGCTTGGCACCTGTGGCTCAAGCGGCTAAGGTGCCAGCCACATACACCTGAGCTGGCCTGTTTGAATCCAGCCCGGCCCGCCAAACAACAAGGATGGCTGTAACTAAAAAATAGCCAAGTGTTGTCATGGGCGCCTGTAGTCCCAGCTACTTGGGAGGTGGAGGCAGGAGAATTGCTTGAGCCCAGGAGCTGGAGGTTGCTGTGAGCTATGATGCCACAGCACGCTACCCAGAGGGACAGCTTAAAGCTCTGTCTCCAAAAAAAAAAAAAAAAAAAAAAAAATATATATATATATATATATATAATCTAAATTAAAAAAAAAAAAACACTTGATAGGCTGGTTAAATCGTCCATTGACACAGAAATGGAGAAACTGCTGACTTAAAAAAGATCTAGAGGTTGCTGTGAGCTGTGATGCCACTGCACTCTACCCAGGGGGACAGCTTGAGGCTGTCTCAAAAAAAAAAAATTTTGATAGGGTCTGATGAGGAAGAGAAGGTGAATACATGTTCTCTACTGTTGGACAATCTTGAAAATTTATCCTTATGCTGTTCAATTTAGATCTTTATCTTTTTTTTGAAAGATAATTATTTTGCAGATATTTGCTCTGTTGAGATCATGATGCCCCTTGTGTAGAGGCAATAAAATACATTTTTTCTTCACGTGTCTCCATTCTGGAATCCTGGAATTCCAGCCTAAGCAGTCAGGCTGAAGGTCTTCTCTGGCCCTTGGCAAGCTCTTGCTTATTTTCACAGGCCGACCTGCCCCCTGAGGCCATCAGCCAATTGTCTGAGAGCCTTTGATCATAGCAGCAAATTGAATTTCTTTCATCAAGCCAGAGGCTCCCTGATGGTGGGGTCTACCTTCTTGTCAAACGAGGGCATCCCCAAGGATGTGAGTGATGGCTTCCTAATTACACAAATGGAACTACCTCACTCGTTGGATTGGAGGCATGCTATCTACTCCTCTATCTCTTTTAGGAGCAGGATTTATAGACATATGTGATGAATCGGATTGGAGATTGGGGTAGTCAGGTGACACCACAATTTCTCCCAAGGAAAAAATTTGTGCTATCTGGGCTGGTTGAGCCATAGCTGGCTGTTGATCTTAAGTTTAGAGCAGTGCTTTCTCTAACCATACTTAAGCATCCATTGCATACAGAGCTTGGGTTTTATCTTTCCGGAATAGCTCTGGCTTCCTTTTAAGGGGGCCTATATAGGTACATGAACCAGCCTCATCACACAGAACAAAACTGTCATCCTCTGAGCAGTAACATTAACTAAGGAGCCAGGGCGGCGCCTGTGGCTCAGTGGGTATGGCGCTGGCCCCATATGCCGAGGGTGGCGGGTTCTAACCCAGCCCTGGCCAAACCGCAACAAAAAAGTAGTCAGGCATTGTGGTGGGCAACTGTAGTCCCAGCTACTCGGGAGGTTGAGGCAAGAGAATCACCTAAGCCCAAGAGCTGGAGGTTGCTGTGACCTGTGATGTTACGGAAGTCTAGTAAGGGTGATAAAGTGAGACTCTGTCTCTACAAAACAAAACAAAACAAAAACCCTAAGGATCCAGAAAAATCGAAGTCCTAGAAGTGGCTGGGCTCAAGAAGGGGCCACATGTTTGAGCCATTCTTTCAGTTCCCTCACAGGGTTACCAATTCTGACTTGAACCACTTCCAGTCTTTTTTGGAAGCTGTAAGAGGAAGCTTTTGTTGGAGAGCCATGGCATAGTTCACAGCAACCTCACAGTCTTGGGCTCAAGCAATCCTCTTGCCTCAGCCTCTCGGGTAGCTGGGACTTCGGGCACCTGCCACAGTGCAGAGTAATTTTTGTAGCTGGGTAATAGGGATTTTTATTTTCTTGCTGGTGTGTTTTACTGCTTAGCTTGAATTCTTTATAATGAATACATATCACTTTTGTAAACCAAGTCAATAATTAAACTTTTGAAAGTCTTTGAAATAAACCAATTTTTTAAAAAAAGACACATAAAGAAATGTCTTAGTAAAAAAGTAATTTTCAAAACAAGCACTGACTGGATTTGGGAAATGGAACAGTTATAGCAGGTAATAAAGTAAAAGCCAGAATACTGTATGTCAGGATCACTCTTCTACTTTAAAAAACAAAGCAAATGAAGCAAACTTTAAAACTTTTTCTTGCAACAAACTAAGCTAGGAAGGTATTAAACATACAGTACATTTATTTACACTGTTACTTTTCACAGCACTGAATCTTATCACGGGTCAGCATCTTCATTCTGCTAGTTTACTGAGTACTTTCATTAGCAGTTGCTGACGAATGTACTGGATACAAGTCCTTATGAGTAGTAACATGGCTATGGGTAAGACAGGATGGTGCTACGAAGGACATCAAGATCAATAGCTGAAAAATGGGAAATAACTTAATATGCAGCGAGCGCAAATAAGCTAACGTAGTACATAAACACGTTATGGAATAACGTGAGCTTTAATATTTTTACTTGTAGACTACTTAAAATGAGAAATCTGTAGAACTTTCTCTATAGTTTGAGTCCATTTTTTTTTGAGACAGAGTCTCACTATGTCGCCCTTGGGTAGAGTACTGTGGCATCACAGCTCACAGCAACCTGAAACTCTTGGGCTTAACTGATTCTCTGGCCTCAGCCTCCCAAGCTGGGACTACCAAAATTCCTGGCTATTTTTTGGTTGTAGTTGTCATTGTTGTTTGACAGGCCCCAGGATGGGTTTGAACCTGCCAGTTCTGGTGTATGTGGCTGGCTCCCTAGCTGCTATAGGCACCAAGCCAGTGTGATTCCATTTTTAATTACTAATTTATTATATATAGTCTTGAAAAGGATTTTTTTTTTGGGCAAAAATTCTCATATAACAAGATAAACAGTCTTCTTTTTCAATTCTGGATTTTCTATGCTTTTATCATTGAGAAAATGAGCATGGGGCTGGGTGCGGTGGCTCATGCCTGTAATCCTAGCACTTTGGGAGGCCGAGGTGGGTGGATTATTTGAGCTTAGGAGTTCAAGACCAGCCTGAGCAAGAGTGAGAAGACCCTGTCTCTAAAAATAGCCAGGCATTGTGGCAGGTGCCTGTAGTTCTAGCTACCGGAGAGGCTAAGGCAAGAGGATTGCTTGAGCCCAAGAGTTTGAGGTTGCTGTGAGCTATGCTATGGCACTCCACCAAGGGTTGCAAAGTGAGACTCTGTCTCCACACATTAAAAAAAAAAAAAAAAGAAGAGAGAGAGAGAAAGTGAGGATGCATTATTTTTCAGTAAGATTCCCCCCCCTAGAAAATGGCGTGCAGAGACAGTGTATAACACAGGTTACAAACTCAAAGTCTTACAGAATTTAAAAAGGCAACAAAAATGAGGAAAGTAGACTTGGTTCAAGAAAAATCAACTGCCAGAAATGTAATCAAACTTTCATTTTTACTTGAATAGGGCCTAAGTACATAACATAATATAAACATGTGTGATATTGGAGATTATATATTAGGTTCAAAATTGAAAAACATAACATTTGAAAAATAGAAATATGTTATTATTAATTTTTTTCTTTCATACTTCATTACTTCTTTGCTTTAGAACCAGAAATGTGACACTTTTTCTTTTGCCCTAACATGTCAATGTTGAGTCTTGCATTTCATGTTGCGATGTGCTGTGCAGAATTCAACCTTGAATCTTTTAACTGAGAGCAATCGTTTTATTTAGTTTCGTAATAGAAAACAGCTGTTCATGGCTGAGCGTTGATAGAATCTTTGTACGATGGTTTTTATATAGAAAGTAACCACTCTTGAGATATTTGTAGAATTTTGGCATTTTAATGTTGCAATATCTAGTTTTGGGGACTGAATTATAGTTTAAAAATTCCATTTATAATAAAATATTAATTGTGACAAGTTAGTTTAAAAAATTACATTTATGGCACAATATTAATTGAAAAAGTTCATTTTTATAAAATCAGCATATCTTTTGGAATCCACGCTGTCTTCAACTTCACAATTTTAGGAGAGCAATTGAAATGATCTCTTTCATTTCTGAAAATTGATTTCAGCACAGGAAAGTGGGCCAGATTAATCTTTGCCAAATGAGTTTCCCTAAGATATAATTTCATTATGAATAGAAAAATGGAATAGTCCATTTACATATTAGTAAAGGTTCTTAAAGAGAAGTCTGGAAAAGGATTAGATGGCTTGTGATATTTATTGAAAAGGCCAATAGTTTGATCCAATCCTTGCTGGTGAATTGGGGTATTTTTTTTTTGAATGATATGAACAAGTTAATTTTTCAGCTGTTCCCTCATCCCACAAATAAAAGACACTGACAGTACATACTAATTTTCCTTCACTTATTAGAATACATGTATGTTATAATTATTATATATCTAGTTCATCAAGCAAAACATTGAACTCTTTATGCTTTCAGCCATGGTAGTAAATCTAATTCATTAGGCTCATGATATGTTCTATTTTAACTTTTAAGCACAAGGCAATTCCTGGTTTAGTTTCTATGGTGGTGCAAAATTTGCCACCTTGGAATTAAGATTCATAACGAGGTCTGTGTTAACACTGACCTTCTCAGGAGATCTGTTTCATAGCCAGGCTTACTAATTTTGATCTATCTGCTTTAAAGTTTTCAAGACTTCTCAACACACAAAGCTAAGTCATTTCCTGAAATTGTGCCTGTGATGGACACCATGTCCAAAAGTTCTCCAATCCCATCGAAGTCTCTTTGGAACCATAAATAAATATAGCTGACTGGGTGGTATTATTTTAACGGGGCTCTCATAAGCTTTGCTAGGAAATGCCACAAATGATTTAACTTTTTCACACAATCTGTCCTGTAAGTTCTCAGTCATGTCGTCATCGTGCTGAGCAACAGAGTTTCTGTTTAGTCTTCCATTTGCAAATACTTGTTTTTGTTTAAGGTATGAATTTCCCTATACCTAGTAGATATGCTCTTTTATAAATTCACCATTCATAAAAGGTTTTGATGCCTGAGCAATATTTTCACCTTCTCCATAACTTCATTTCACAGTTGCATCATTTGTTTCGTTTGCTTTGAAAAATAAAACATGTTGAAACGTCAGTTTTTTATTTGAGATCATTAAGTTTCTGTGCACTAGCCATGGCTTTTTTGGTTGGATTTTTGACACTGACATATTTTATTTGCATGTCAAACTTGAAAGAATGTCTTTAACTTCTGAAAAACAAAAAAAACCCCCAAATATCTAAAACACTCATTTTCCATTTTTCTGCAAACACATGGCCTGCTTTGATGCTTGTTTTTGCCCTTTCTTATGAGTAAGTTATGAATAAACACACACAGGCACACAGAGATCTATATAAAGGTATACAACTTACTCAGCTCCAGTGGACTCGTCCCTTACTAAAATGTGATTCCATTTCATACCTTCCAAATGTTTAAAACTTAATAGAGATAAAATGTACAAATAAAAAGGTAGCTACATTTGAGGTGTATGGTCTGATGAATTTTTCATAAATAGAACATGGTGGGATCACCTGCGTCTAGATCAAGGACCAGAACAGCATCAGGACAGACAGGGCCCCTCACACTCATACTCCCTTCCAGTCAGAGCTTGTACTTTTGTAAGAAAAAAATCTCTGAGTTCAGATGTGAAGTCTCAATTTCTAAATTTTGTCAAGTAATTGAAAACCCTGTAGGCCAAACAAAACATGCCTTCTGGCCAGAGTCAGCCCAGAGGACTCCAATTTGAAAACTCTGGTTTCCAAGCCTTTCTTGGTGTCTGGCAGCTCACACTGTTCTTCTGCTCCCTCCAGAGGGGTGAGTAACCATGATTGTCCTCCATGAGCCTAGGTATGGTCTTTTCTGGGACTTTGGAGGGGTGCCTTGGAATTCTCTTCATCCAGGAGACGGTGCTCAAAGTGGAACCACTGTGGCCTCAGGGCTGGAGCAGGCCCTATTCTACCATGTCATGGAGGAGCAGGAAGACTGGTCCCCAGAGAGGAAAGTGGAGCAGGTGTCCAGAGAGAGTAAACACCTGTCCAGAAAGCACATGAATGAGAGTCGCTTCTCTGCCCCATGGCAGTCCCTGAGCTTCCCAGTTCTTGGTTCTAGCTCCTCCTGTCCCAGTGTTTACTGGGGAATGAGGAGCTAGTTAGGCTTGTAGGTCCTCTAAGAACTCAAGAGGAAGTCAGTAGATGAGTTGCAGTAAGTGATGCTGGTGACAGCCAACGGCTGACAGTCAAGAGAGCAGGGTCTCTGTCCACTCAGAGTCTGCCCTTAAACTAGTGATCTGGGTTAAGGGGTAAGAGGCCTGGCAGGCAAGTGGGAGATGGAAGTTTCCTCAGGCAAGCTCTTAACAGGGTTCTGGCTTAAGAATGATTGGAGATTGGATTATTATTTCCCTCCCTCTCATAGAATTATATGTCCATGGCCTTTCCCATGTGACTTTGCACACAAACTAGAAAAGGTGGAGCATATATTCCATCCCTTCAACTGTGGGCTTGGAAGTTGACTTGCTTTGGTCAGTGGGACATGGATGGACTTGACAATGGGCCAGTTCGGAGTTGAGGTCTCAAGAGTCATGGAAAGTTTCCACCAGCTCATTTTTGTATTCATTCTTCCATGAAGAGAAGACCCTGCCCCAGGTAGGTGCTGGTTCTGAAAGGAGAGACATATGGGACTGATCTGGACCTCGCCCACCACCTGAATCAGAGCCCCTCCACCCAACCCACAGACTCTGAGTGAAAAAAATAAATGTTTGTCTTTATTAAGATATGGGATTACGGATTTATCTAAGATTATGGGATTGTTTATTACTTAGTGTTATCACAGAAATAGCTGACTAATACAGAGGAGAAGTAGATCCTAGTAGTCAGGGCAGAAGAGCCTGATAGGACCAGAATAGGCTCAGCCTGGAGAGAGAGGGGAGAGCTCAGAGGCAGGGCAACATGAGCAGTAATGTGGGTCCTTAGAGGTCATTCCAGAGGGTACCAGATCCATGTATGATTGGAAAAGGGAAATGAGAGTGGTCTGGGGAAAATACCTGCCACCTCATTGATCATCTGGCTTGAAGGAAAATCAGGAAGTACACAGGAGCCAAGCAGTTGTTGTAACTGAGCTGGTGACATTATTCTAAGCCTTTGTGTCTGCTTAAATTTTACCCACTCCCCAGGTGGTCAGCACTGACTCAGGAGATAAGAGCATTGGTGCATCCTAGGAAAGCATTAGCAGGAAAAATAAGGTGGATGAAGATAATACCAGCACCAAAGCTCCAGGGCTCACAGGGGTGCGTGTGTGTGGTTGTGTGTGTGCACGCACCTATGTGATGGCTCTTCCTTTATAAAAGTGGGGGCTGCTTTCTGTGGTTTTTTTTTTTGCAGTTTTTGGCCAGGGCTGGGTTTGAACCCGCCACCACCAGTATATGGGGTCGGCGCCCTACTCTTTTGAGCCATAGGCACCTCCCTGCTTTCTGTTTATTTTAACAGCTCAACCTGGAATGGATTTAAGGTAGGGAGATTGATTCATGTTCTGACCAGTGTTCTGAGAACTTACAGTCTCAGACGAAGCCCAGGAAACCATAGACCGTAGGACAAGTAGGTGAGCAGGGAAGATGTGATGGCCAGTGGCTCACATTGCCATAGCAGAGATGCTGGACAGGAGCATAGACAGATGGAATTTCTGATTTTCTTTCTTGAAATTCCTTTTGCTGGGGGCTCCAAGCTCAGGAAGCTCTTGTCATCTCCTAATTGAGGCAGATGAAGATGGGAATTCTGTAGGGAGGCGTTTCCACTTAATCAAAGCCAGTCATACCCAAGCGCTAGGATTAGACAGGGATCTGCAGACCTGCGTAGTTGCTGGGGCAGCCTGTTTTCTGTCTTCACTACCTTGTTATCTGGCCCTTCTCTGAATTCCTGTAGCTTTTCCAGGGCTTAAACAATGAGATTAACAGCTATCATTTTTTGAATGCCTACCATATGCTAGGCTCTCTAGTGGATCTTTTACAAGTATTATTGACAATAACAACAGCAAAGATAACGAATATTTATTAAGCATTTACTGTGTGCCAGGCACCATGCCAAGCTCTGTACTTGTATTAACTCATTGAGAATCCTTGCAATAAGGCAACATGGGCCTCATTATTTTTACACACAGGAATAAATGGTGGAGAGAGGATTTAGGTCTCGGGTCTGACTCCAGGGCTTCTGCTTTCCTCATGTGTGATGTTCTCTTCCTTGGTCTTGCTCTTTAGCTATCCCAATGCGTTGCACAGTTACCTGAGCCAGGCTGGGGCAAATGCAAATGGCTGAAATGTGGACTTAAGTTGGGAGATCGATGTAGCACAGTGACCTTCCCTGGGGAAAAAGGCCATTGAGGAGTTCACTATGGGGACAATAGGAAAGGTATGACGAGCACAGAGATGACAGCCTAGAAACTATCAGAAGTTCTGGCAGGCAGCTGGGTTGTGCAACAAGATCAATGGCAGGGAGCAGGCCCCAGATGCTGGACAGAGGTCCAGGGGCAGGACACCAGGTCCTGCTGGAAATAGAGTTGGCGCAGCACAGCTTGGAGTTCTGGCTGTGCCCTCTGCTGACTTTTGGGTAAGTTACTTACCTCCTCTGAGCTTCAGTTTCTTCATTTATAAAATGGGCATAACAACATCATCTCCTTCACAGGGTCGGAATGAGGACTAAAGAGATGACAGACAGGAAGCATTCCTAACTGCCTGGCACTGAAGACATGCTCTGTACTCTGATTGCTGCATTTCCAAGACAGAGGCTTGGGCAAACAACAGGGAGAGACCAGGGTATAACTGAGTCAAATCAAACTGCTAGAATTCCTTCGACTGTCATTAGTATTTGTTGTAGACATTGGGAAGAGGTTAAGTGACCTCAGTCCCACACAGAGGAGGTTGGCTGAACCTGGGCGAACAAGCAGGTATTGCTCTTTTCATAGGCAGGTTTTGAAATTCTGTCCTGTACAGCCCAAAGACTCTTGTTCAGGGCTTTGACCTTCCACACTGATGCTATTTCAATGACATGGTGCTGCTGATAAATAAACAAACACTTGACAAGAAATACATACAACCATGTCAATAGCACATGCGTTGTAAGGGTTTTAAAACATGTCTACAAATTCTTTGATGTTGCTCCCCTCAAAAGGTAGCATTAAATTCCTTTCTCCTTAATCATGGGCCAGCCTTAGGGACTTGCTTGTAAGGAAAGGAATGTGATAAGACTGATGCTATATATCTGCTGAGGTTCAGAAAAGGCAACACAGCTTCTGCCAAGCTCTGCCTCTGGCTCTTGAGATGCCTTCCCTTGGAACCAGTTGCCCTGTTAGGTGGAAGCTCAGGCTCTGTAGAGAATCCACGTGAAGTTTTGGGTCAGTGCGTCCAGCTGACAGTGAAAGGTGGTGTCAAATGCCAGACAAAGGAGTGAGTGAGACTTCAGATGATTTGGTCAGGCCTTCAAGCTGTCCCAGCCAACGTGAAGTAGAGCAGAGATGAGCTGTTGTCAACAAGCCCGCTCCAAATTGCTGATTCATGAGCAAAATAAATGTTGTTTTCAGCCATTAAGTTGTGGGGTGGGTTGTTATGCAGCAATAAATAAATGGAACAGTATACATGGCTAGTAGAACACAGAAAAGAAGCAACTGGATACAGTTTTAGGAGTTGTATTCTGGTGTCAGACTGTTGATTCTCAAATTTTAGCCCCGATGTTTGTTCAGTGGGCAAGTTTCATAACCTCTTGAGATTGTTTTATCCTCTGTAAAATGGCAATAATAACCATCTTAATTTTTTTTAATTAACTCATAGCCATGTACTTTAATGCAATCATGGGGTACAATGTGCTGGTTTTATATACAGTTTGAAATATTTTCATCAAACTGGTTAACATAGCCTTCCTGGCATTTTCTTAGTTATTGTGTTAAGACATTTATATTCTATACCTAGTAAATTTCACACGTATCCTTGTAAGATGCACCAATTATTCTCCCTCCACCCATCCTCTCTCCTTCCCTCCCTCTCTCCTTTCCCCTTCTTCTTGGGCTATAATTGTGTTATAGCTTTTGTAAGAAAGCTATAAATTGGTTTCATAGTAAGACCAAGTACATTGGATACTTTTTCTTCTATTTTTGAGATACTTTGCTAAGAAGAATATGTTCCAGCTCCATCCATGTAAACATGAAAGAGGTAAAGTCTCCATCTTTCTTTAAGGCTGCATAGTATTCCATGGTATACATGAACCACAATTTATTAATCCATTCATGGGTTGATGGGTACTTGGGCTTCTTCCATGACTTAGCAATTATGAATTGGGCTACAATAAACATTCTGGTACATATATCTTTGTTATAATGTGATTTTTGGTCTTCTGGATATATACCTAGTAGAGGAATTGTAGGATCCAAGAAAGGTCTATTTTTAGATCTCTAAGTGTTCTCCAAACATCTTTCCAAAAGGAATGTATTAGTTTGCATTCCCACCAGCAATGTAGAAGTGTTCCCTTTTCTCCATATCCATGCTAATATCTCTGGTTTTGGGATTTTGTGATGTGGGCTAATCTTACTAGAGTCAGATGATATCTCAAAGTACTTTTGATTCACAATTCTCTGATGATTAAGGATGATGAGCATTTTTTTCATGTGTCTGTAGGCCGTGTGCCTGTCTTTTCAGAGAAGTTTCTCTTCAAGTTCCTTGCCCACCCTGAGATGGGATCACTTGTTCTTTTGTTGCTAATACGTTTGAGTTCTCTGTGGATTCTGGTTATTAAACCTTTGTCGAAGAAATAACCTGCAAATATCTTCTCCTATTCTGAGGGCTGTCTGCTTGCTTTACTTACTGTGTTCTTGGATGTGCAGAAACTTTTTAGTTTGATAAGGTCCCAGTAGTGAATTTTTGATGTTGCTTCAATTTGCCTGGGGTGGGGGGAGGACCCTCCTCATAAAATATTTGCCCAGGCTGATTTCTTCAAGAGTTTTCCCTGCACTTTCTTCTAGTATTTTTATAGTTTCATGTCTTAAGTTTAAATCTTTAATCCAGTGAGAGTCTATCTTAGTTAATGGTGAAAGGTGTGGGTCCAGTTTCAGTCTTCTACAGGTCGCCAGCC
>CAUYON010069805.1:0-37265 GCA_963573935.1 Arctocebus calabarensis | reverse complement strand
TGTATGCAGCAGATATCTGGCCTTAGTTTTTGTATCCAGTCAGCCAACCTATGCCTCTTTAGAGGACAATTTAAACCATTCACATTAATTGAAAGTAATGATAAATCTTTAGAAAGTCCAGTGGACATTTTTAGTCCTTTCTTCGCTATGGAAGATGAAATTTGATAAATAGTTTCTGGGTGACTTTACTTTTGTGGTGGAGGTTTGTGCTGGTCATTGTGGAAGATAGGTTTGAGAATATCCTGGAGAGCTGGCTTAGTTGTAGCAAATTTCTTTAGCATGTGGATGTCGTTGAAGTATCTAATTTCTCCATCATAAATGAAACTCAGTTTAGCTGGATACAGGATCCTGGGTTGAAAGTTCTTTCGTTTAGGAGATTGAAAGTCGATGAACATTCTCTTCTAGCTTGAAAGGTTTGATCAGAGAAGTCTGCAGTTATTCTAATATTCTTCCCCTTGCAAGTAATGGAGTTCTTACATCTGGCTGCTTTCAGAATTTTCTCCTTCATATTAACTTTCGTGAACTTAATTATTATGTGCCTGGAGGATGTCTTGTTTGGGTTGGGTTGTGTTGGGTTTCTGAAACTGTCTCCTATCTGAATTTCAGAATCTCTTGTCATGTCTTGAAAGTTCTCTTTCATAATCCCATAAAGAAGAGACTCTGTGCCTTGTGATGCCACTTCATCCTTTTCAGGTATCCCTATAAGGTGAATATTGGTTTTCTTCGAGTTATCCCAGAGCGGTCTGAGGGAATGATCCATTTTTGCCTTCCATTTCTCTACCTCCTTGGAAGTTTGGGAGCGTTCCAGAGCTTTGTCTTCCATGTCAGAACTCCTTTCTTCTGCTTGCTCCATTCTGTTACTGGTGGATTTGACTTTATTTCTTAGATCTTTGAGGGCTGCATCTTCTTGTCTCAATGTGTCAAAATCTTTGGCCATTTTGTCTTTGTATTCGTTGAATTCCTGAGACATCTTTTGGATTGCTGCTTGAAATTCTAATTCCATGTTTTCCTCCATTCCCCTGATCTTATTTGCTGTCCAGAGTCTGAATTCAATTTCTGACATCTCAGCCATTTGCTTATGCAAGGGATCTTGTGCTTCATCTACCTTGTCATTCCTTGCGGGAGTTGATCTACTCTGATTATTCATATTGCCAAGTTGTTCTGTTGATTCCGCCTCATGATTATTTTTTCACTGTTGCCTATGACTGTCCTCAGAGTTGGGGAGGTATCTCTCCCAGATCAGACCCTGGCAGAATCACTCTGTTGTTACTGGATCTTTGTAGGGAGTGACCCTGTGTCTCTAATTATTTCTCAAACCCTGCATGGTGGAGAGCTTAAATCCTCCTCAGCCTGCTTAGAAGACACTTTAAATTTGCTAACTTGGGCTAAGCAGAAGCTTTCCCAGGAAAGTGCTTGTGGCTGAGATCACTCCTTAAGTGGCTATCCACTTACCCAGTGTGCCAAAGTCACCCTATGCCCCTGAGGGCTAAGGCTGCAACGCGTCTCAGTCCCCGCCTTTAGACTGCTCAGTCACTGGATTATTCACTCCTGCCTGATGTTTGTTCTGTGACCCTGAGGGTGGAGCTTGCCAGGGCAGTCCTCCCACAATGGCTCCACATAGCCCACAACCAAACACTGGCGGCTCCATCTGGCTTGGTGGCCCAGTCTGGGGCCCCAGACAATGCTCAAAGCCCCCTGACCTCTTGCCCAAGTTCTCCAAAGGCAGTTAAACTGAGCGCCAAGTCCAAAAGAAACCCAAACAGCACACAGGAAAGGCCTTTCCAGCCTGCAGTCCCACTGTTGCCCCACCCACAGCTGCCGACAGTATTAGACCAAATGAAACACATGCAACCACTTGCCCAATCTCTGCTTTTGCCTTCCTCAGAGTGTCCAGAAGTCTCATGCTGTCTCCTTGTGTCCCCAAAGGGAAGTTTCTGGGCAGATTCCGCCTGCCAGAGATGCCTGAAGTCCTCTCTCTCCAATGTCACCATGCCCAGTTGCAAGGAAGCTGTTACTTGGCCGCCATCTTCACGTTAATCCTTAATTTCACATTTTAAATTTCATTGATTTTTGCTTTCATTTTTATTATTTCTTTTTGAATATTTACTTTGGATTTAATTTGCTCTTCTCTTTTCTAGTTTTATTAAGTAGAAATAAATTATTTTAGATCTCTCTTCTCTATGTATTGAACACTATGAATTTTTCTCTAAATACTGTTCTTGTGGCATTGTATATATTAGATAAGTTCTATTTTCATTTTTATTTAGTTAAACTATTTTTAAATTTCTTGGAAAATTTCTTCTTTGACCCATATGTTCATTATTTAGAAGAATGTTATTTAACTTTTACATATTTTGTGATTTTCTAGCTATCTTCCTGTTATTCACTTCTAGTTTAATTCCACTGTTGCTTGAAGGCAAAGATTATATAACTTTAGTAAGGTGTGTTTTAAAACACAGAAGTTGTGGACCTTGGTGAGTATTCCATGTGAACTTAAGAACAATGTGTGTTCTTTTGTTGTGGAATAAAATAAATGTCAATTATTCAAATTGACTAATATTTTTGTTGAGTTCATTTGTGCCTCTATTGATTTTCTGCCTGTTGGATCTGTCCATTTCTGATAGTGTGGGATGGTTAATTTTATGTAGCCACATAAGTGGACTAAGGGATGCCCAGATAGCTGCTAAAACATGATTTCTGTGTATGTCTCTTTCTAAAAGAGATTAGCATTTGAATGGTAGACTGGGTAAGAAGACTGCATTTACCAAAGGAGGAAGGTGTCATCCAATTGTTGAGAGCCCAAAAAGAACAAAAAGACAGAGGAAGGGTGAATTTGCTCTTTTTGCTAAAGCTGAGATTTATCTTAACCTGTTCTTGGACATTGGTCTTCTTGGTTACTCACATTTTGAGTTGGATCCAGATTTACACCATTAGTCATGTATTCTCAAGCCTTTGTATTTGACTGATTATCACTGGTGTTTCCTGTTCTCCACCTTATCAGAAAGCAGATTATAAGAATTCTTGGCCTCCGTAATTACATGAGTCAATTTCTGTTATAAATCTCTCTTTATCCCTAGACACATAGGCAATTCATTCTGTTATTCTAGAGAATCCTGACTAATACAGAGGGGTGTTGAAGTTTCCAACTATAGTAATGGAGTCAGCTCTTGGTCCTGGTAATTACATCAGGTTTTGCCTCATTCATCTTGATGCTCTTTTGTTATGTGCATAGATGCTGAAGATCTTAATGTCTTCTTGTAGCACTTATCCCTTTATCATTGTATAATGTTCTTTTTATCTTTGGCCATGTTCCTTGCTCTGAAGTTTGTAATGTCTGATATTAATATAATATCTTGCTATCTTGCGATCTTTTGATATCTTTCTCCATTCACTTACTTTTTTTCCATTAACTTCCCTTGAATATGTATATGTCTCGATAATAAAATTCATTTTCTTATAGACAACAAACTTCAGTCAAGCTTTTTGATCTTTCTGACCATCTTTGTCCTTTAATGGATGAATTTAGACCATTAATGTTTAATGTGATTATTGGTATAGCTGGACTAATATTTATCACATTTGTTACTGTTTTCTATTTGTTGCTGTTGTGGTTTGTTTTTATTTTTGTCTTCTGTACTTTTTCTTGATGTGTGTAGCTTTCCTTGACTATTTTAGAAGATTCCTTTCTTACCATGTCAACAATTATCTCTTTCCTTGACCTTTCCATTACACATTTTAAAGAATTATTTTAGTGGTTGTCACAGAGTTTGCAAAATACATTTACAACTAACCCAAGCTCATGTTCAACACTACTGTACACCTTCATGAGTAGCGCCAGTACCTTACAAAAACAAAATATTTGTAATTCCTCTCTCTTGTCCCTTGTATTATTGCTGTCATTTATTTCACTTCAACATAATCTGAGATATATATACACACACATATGTTTACATATGTATGAATATGTATACCAATACAAATATATATATAAGAATGTGTTATTGGTCTTTTTTTTCTGGTACAAAATGTCCTCTTTTAGATCAGTTAACACTGAGAAAAATAAAATTTTTTGTTTTACTTTTATTTCTTCTTTCCTTGATAGTTTTGCTTTCTGGCCTATATTATTTTCTTCCATCCAATAAAGCTCTTTTAATGTTCCTTGCAAAGAAGATCTACAAGCAACAAATTCTCTAAATTTTGTTTGTCCCCTTAAGAATAATTTCACAGGGTACAGAAGTCTAGGGTTGTGGTGTGTGTGTGTTTTTTTTCTCTCCCCAAACTTTAAGTAGTTCCCTCTACTTTTTTCTTAGTTGTACGGTTTCTGAGAAGTCAGATGTAATTTTAACTTTGCTTCTGTGCAAGTAAAATGATTTTTCATTCTCTGGCTTTTTTTCAAGTGTTTTTATTTATCCCTGATTTTTTGAAGTTTGAATATGATATATGTAGCTATACTTGTTTACTGACTTTGTTTTTTGTGTGTTCATATTTATCCTGATTGCTATTCTCTAAATTTTCTCAGTCTGTGGTTTGATGTCTGGTATTAATTTTGGAAAATTCTCTGTCATTATTGATACACTTTTCTTTCTTACTTTCTGTTTCTCTTTTCCTCCTCCTCCACCCCCTCTTTGTCCTCCTCCTCTTTCTCCTCCTTTCTTTCTTCTATTGTTTTGGAAACCCTGGAGTCTCATCACTGTATTTCTCAAGCTAGTCTTGAATTACTGGCCTCAAAGGAAAGTCCCTTCCTCAGCCTCCCAAATTGCTGGGATTACAGGCATGAACCAATATGCCTTGCCTGTCATTATTGCTTCAAATATTGCTACTGTTCTATTCTATGTATATCTTACTTTTAAAAATAATTTCCCCACAGTTTTTATATATTTTGTTCTTTTTAAAAAAGTTTTCTCTTTCTTTTTGAAAATTTCTTTTGTCATGTCCTCAAACTTAGAGATTTTTATCTTAGCATTATCCAGTCTATTAATGAGCCCATGAAAGGTAATTTTCATTTCTGTTTTTGGTCTCTAGTCTTTATTTTTGAATTTGAATTTACATCTCCTCACTTCTTATATTGTCCATCTGTTCTTGTATGTTGTCTGCTTTCACATTAGAGCCCATAGTGTGTTAATCACAGTAATTTTAAATTTCTTCTTTGATAATTCCAACATTTCTCCTACTTCTGACTCTGATGCTTTTCAATTTCTTAAATATTTTTTGTTCTTCTGTGTGCCTTGTAATTTTTTCTTGATACTTGGGTATGATGTACTGGGCTGAAGGAACTACTGTCAACAGGTTTTTAGTCATTAGTTGTAAGGTATGTGTGTGTGTGGGGTATTACATAGTCCAATGATTAGATTCCAGTCTTTTCATTGGGCCCCTAGACTGTGAACTTCACCATTGTTTCTCTCTTTGTTGGAGGGCTAGAATTTGATATATTCCCTCTCCAATGTAGCTAGAATTAACTAAGATTGACTATTTCCCTTTTCCTATGTAGATTAAGTTCTGAGAACATAGTTTCTCCTGAGGGTAAGCCTTGGTGAAAACATCAGAACAGCCTGGACACCTGTAACTTAGTGGTGAACATGAGGCCCTGTGCACCAGGCCTCTTGGGTTTGAACCCAGCCTAGGTCTGCTTAATGGGAGTGGGTGGGTTGGAAAGACCAGAATACTCCAGCATAGTTAAGAATGGTTGCTTTTCTACTTTCAGTGCTGAAAGTATTAGAAAATTGTTCTCTGACATGCACTGTGAATACCTGGTAGGGCTCCTGAAGGTTGGAACTCACAAAAGCACAAGACCCCTCTATGGTTGGTGTCCACTGGAATTTATAAGTTCTTAGAGTTGTCTACACTCAGCCTCTGCTAACTTTCATTAGTAGCTAAGATGATCCTATCCTGGTATCAGTTCCTGTGGAGCTTTCTACTATGGGAACAGGTTGTAATTCTCTCTTTTTTCCTGTCTCTCCAGTCTTAGGGGTAGCAATTTTCCTTGTGTCTTTACTTTTCTGTGTAACCTAGAATAATTATAGGCTTTTCAGGTTTTTGGGGGGTTTTTTTTAGGTTTTTCCTCTTAGGATGAAATGGGGACTCTGAATTCCTTATGGACTAGATTAGAAACTGGAAGTCATCAACACTTTTTATTATCTTAAAATTTTAGTTGTCCTTATAGGTATGAGGTGATATAATTGCAGTTTTTATTTTTATTGCATTTTCTTAATGACCAATGATGTTAATTATGATGGATATAATTTTAGGTACCATTTGAATGATACGTTATTAAACCGAGTTTCATTGTTTTAGAATAAGGAAATGGCGGCTTCAAATATGGGATTATCCCACCTGAATTTGTGAGCCAGCTTTCATTTGGATACTCTCTGAGACTCTTTCTTCACTGGTTTTGACTAAGTTTCCAGGTTGTATCCCTCTTCAGGAAACTTGTGACATAAGGAATGGACAGTAGATGCATAAACTTGTATCTGACTGTAATTAATACTGTTGTCGCCAGTCAGATGTTAATGCTATGTGATTAGAGAAACTTGGATTTAATAGAGAAGTTGTAATGGGCAATTGTTGGTCATATGTTGTTTAAGTCTGTCTGGCTGTTGTTTCCCAGAAAAATTCCCCCTCCATCCGTGTTTATCACCCTAAGGAGGTTTAGAATCACACCTACTGCTTATCCAACGGCAGCCTTTCCTCCCTGAGCCACAGAGAACATCACTCTGAATTGTCCCATTGAAGCATGTTATGTACATGTTAAATATTTTTCACCCAATTTTTCTGACAAATCTCTTCTCTACTTCAGTGTACAGGTTTATCTTCAAGCCCATCAAGATCTTCAATTTAAAAAGTTGGCTTTCAAAGGCTGGTGGGTTCAAGCCTGGCCTGGGCCTGCTAAACAACAATGATGACTGCAACCAAAAAATAGCCAGGCATTGTGATGGGCACCTATAGTCCCAGCTACTTGGGAGACTGAGGCAAGAGAGTCACTTTGAGATTACCGTGAGCTGTGACACCACAGCACTCTATTGAGGGCCCATAGTGAGATTCTGTCTCAAATGAATAAATAAATAAAAATTAAAAAAGTTTAAAAGTTGGCTTTCTAGGAAAGCAATGAAAGCAAAATATTAAATTTGACATGATTTCCGGGATACCACAAATACTTCTTGTTGAGTACACATATGCCTCTCCCCTTCGGTCAGGCCTGTACATCTCTTCAGGTGAGCTGTGCCTTTTCACAAAGATGTTGACTGCAAAGGTACTCCTGGAATAGTATCTCAGAGGGACTATTTTCACTCACCAACCTGTCATATTGATAACCCAGATTCCTTGACTTTACTGGACCAATATTTGTGATAGGTATTGCTTCTTTATTTCTGCCCCAAAGTGAGAGAGCTAATGTGTCTTTAATGTTTACTTTAATGTGTACATGTGTGTACTATTGAAGACAGCATGTCAAACAACAATAAGAAAACTAGTGATTTTTAGAAATATCAGGAGCTATACAGGCACACAAAATCTACAAGAAGCTGAGCTATGTGTCATTCTTATTTTCCTAACAATGGATAAAGGCCTCAGTGAGTTAATCACATTTGACTGATCTCCCTTGAAGCTGGATTGCTAATGAGCAGTTGAACAAAGGGAATCAGCATCTGTGGAGCACATGCCTTGAGCCCAGCACTCAGTGCATCTAGGTACATAATTTGAATTTGGCTGTCAAGAAAGAATTGTGCATCTGTTTTCATAGATTAGCAAACTGAGGTTCCAAGATCTTGAATAAGTTGATTAACCATTTTTCTTTCTACCAGTAGCTAATTTTTCTTTCTACCAAAAGCTAATTTGTGAACAGGTGTGGGGCTGGATGCATGATAATCATTCTTGTAAAATTACTTAAAATATAAATTCTAAAACCCAACACCTAAACATTCTACTCTGGTAGATCTGGCTTAGATAAAGGAATTCTTCTTTTATGCCAAAGTGATTCTATTATGTAGCCAAGCTTAAAATGTCTGTTTTACTCTATGACCTCAGAGTAGTTCAGAGTTAAGTAAGTTTCATCTTTTACACCTACTTAAATAGACTGCCAAAGGCTGCTCAGAGTCCTTTTTCGAGAGAGTCCTGAGGCTAAGAAGAAAGTATTCTGTGATCCATCAGTGATGGTTATGATGGGTCCAGATGGAAGGAGGAGACTCCCACTGCCAAATTTGGCCAACTGTGATCTACATTGTGACAGTTGGTGGGTGGGTGAGAAGGGGAAAGAAAGGAAATTAGAGATTATCAGTTGTAGTTTGATTAAAAATTGCTGGATAATGTACTTAATGTTTTATACAGCTCCGTGTAATCCTCTCAGCTGTACCATAAACCTAAATATAGCTCTTTCAAAAACAGGAGTGATGACCACTGTGCAGTAGCCAAATAAAGGAGAGGAGCCAGCGCACTCTTGCAAATCTCCAACATGCTGGATTCCTCCCTTTCCACCCCAGTGGTAAGTCAGTGCCAGGGATATTGGGGATTCTGTGTAGGAGCTGGTGCTATGCGCCCATGTTCTCTCTGCTGCAATCTTATTTCTTGTGGCAGAAATAAATGTAGCTATATATATTGGGGTCATATAGTCCTTATTATTTCAAAATATTCATGGTGAGAACAAATGTATTTTGTTGTTCTAAATTGTGTATGCTAAGTTTTCATATTTTATTTACTAAATTTTAATTTTAGATGTATGAATATTTAGATAAAGAGTTTAGAAAGATGATCTGATTAAAAAAATGCTTGGGTAGATATAGTGACTGTCATTACTTAGATATGGTCATAGAAAAAGTAGGAAAAAATTGTTATAATAAACATAAAAAGGCTTTGTTTAGTACTTAATTTTCCATGACACCCAGCCTTCCTAAGGGGAGCACTTCACCCTTGGATTCATTTAACCCAGAAGAATAGCGCACATAGCTCCTGCTGTAATACCAGCAACAGCTTCCTGCCACCCTCATTATCTCAGTGACTATCACCAGGTAACCTGCAGCCGTTTGGTTGGACCCTTAGGCTCTTTGAAGAGTTCAGATTTTGTCTTCTACTTTTTTTCTTTTTTTTGTAGAGACATAGTTTCACTTTATTGCCTTTGGTAGAGTGCTGTGGTATCATACAGCTCACAGCAACCTCCAACTCATGGGCTTAGGTGATTCTCCTGACTCAGCCTCCCGAGTAGTTGGGACTACTGGTGCCCACCACAACGCCTGGCTATTTTTTTGTTTTGCAGTTTAGCCAGGGCCGAGCTTGAACCTGCCACCCTCGGTCTATGGGGCCAGCACTCTACTCACTGAGCCACAGGGGCCACCCCGTCTTCTACTGTTTTGTGGATGTTAATACTTTCCTCTGTCCTCTTGGAGTTGATGCATAAGGTCTCTTTTGGTAGTCAGGCCCACGTAGGCCTTTTTACCTGCATAGTTACCCCCTGCCTTTAGAACAGTTGTGCATGATACATACAGAAAACATAAAGAGATTGTGGCCCTGTGGACTCAGTCTTTGGATGTGGCAGCAGATGGTTGCAATATCCATCATCTTTGATTCAGATGTGATTCAAAGTGGCAGTGGCTCTGTGTGTGGGGGGGAATGTTGGGTGTGATGTTATCAGGATGACAGTAGAAAAAGGAAAGAACAGGATGGAGTAGGGTGGGATGAAGTGCCTGAATCTAATTTCCACAAGCCCCTAACATCTGTGTCTCAGTATTTTAAAGATTATTACATCTATTGTACAACCAAACTGAAAAAGTGCTGAATAATTATAATGGCCTCAGAATTTAGATTTTGTAGTGATATTTTCTACTATATTACAATTGAAATGCTATTTATTTATTTGTTTATTTATTTATTTTACTAAGTTGTCCTTGGTAGAGTGCCGTGGCATCTTAGCATATAGCAACTTCAAACTCTTGGGCTCCAGCAATTCCTTACTAGCTAGGACTATAGGTGCCCACTACAATGCTGAACTATTGTTTAGAGAGTAGGGTCTTCCTCTTTTTCAGACTGGTCTCAAACTCATGAGGTCAGGCAATCTACCCACCTTGGCCTCCTCAAGTCTTAGGATTACAGGACATAAGTGAAACGCTTTTAATGGAGGGAGCTAAATTCTATTAATAATTTTTGACAGCTACTTATGAGATGTTTATCAAATATTAGCCAACAAAAACATTTTGTTAAACAAATGTTTTCCTTATCAAGCCAAATATCAAGAGGTTATTTTACCCTCTGTTACACTTTATAATGCAGTTGTATTTAATTAATTAATTAATTATTTTATTTATTTGAGATAGTCTTGCTCTAGAATGCAGTGGTGTCATCATAGCTCCCTGCAACCTCAGACTTAAGGGCTCAAAGGACCCTCCTATCTGTATGCGTATGTCACCATGCCTGGCTAAGTTAGTTATTTTTTGTAGAGACAGAGTTTTAGTCTGGCTCAGGCTGGTCTCAAACTGCAGGGCTCAAGCAGTGCTCCTGCCTTGACCTCCCAAAGTGCTGAGATAACCTGCATGAGCCACTGCTCTTGGCCCGTCATGCAATTCTCCCATCTTCTGGGGCAAAGAGGTGAGTGAGAAGATTTTAATGTAACTGAATGAGAAAAGTCTAGTGTTGGGCTGACCAAATGACAAAGATCTAAAGCCAGACCAGACAGTAACAATAAGTACTTTGTACAATGGTGCAGTGGGATTTTTAGAACAAGAGTTCATGTTTGCCCTGAACTCCAGGAAATATGCTTAACTCTCAGTATTTGCCAAAAGCAATAAGAACTTTTTTTTGTCTCTGTGAGAACCTTATCTTTACAGCAGTGAGAAAAACAAGAAAACCTGTAAACAACTGGTTAGAAACCTAAGCTGAAGCCAAGACACATACTGAATTTGAGGTAACACTGCTTTATCATGACTTAATTTCTGGTTTTCTCATTACTTGTCAAGCACGTGTTTCCTGTTGTATTTTACTAAAAACAATATCTGATGTCAACTCACATTCCCTACAAACACCAACTAAGAAATAATTTTCCAGTTTTCAAATTAAGTTTTAAATATTATCATCACATTTTAATAGGAAAAGAAACGGTCATTCAATAAATGGTGCTGTATAATTGATTATCAACTTGGGCTTCACTTCACAATAGAACATGAAAGAAGCAAAGAAAGAAAGAGAGAAGAGAAAAGGCAAGAAGGGAGGAAGAGATGTAAAGGCAAGAAATTCCAAAATGATTGGCAAATGCCAAGCATAAAATCATAAAAATGTGGAAAATTTGGAAAAACTCATATTTTCTAAGAAACAAAATAAATCACAGAGAGAAACTGACATGCAACTTGAAAAGAACAAAACTACTGTGTCAAAGCCAGCAAATTAGTAAAACGCAAACAATAAATTAAAAAAAATCTATGGCAAAATATGACAAATTAATGATTTATCTCCTGAAAATATAAAGGGTTCCTAGAACTATGTAAGAAAAATCTTAAGCCTCAATAGCTTGAAAAAAACAGATGTAAAATTTTGTTCACAGTTCTTCCAAAGAGATATTTATTATTTCACTTCACTGATAATGAAAGAAACTAAATTGAAATGCGTTGTTATTTTGACTAAAAACTTATATAAAATACACTAAGTAACAAAGAGGATTTGGTAGAATAAGAGTATTCACACATAGTATAAAATGGGTGTTCAGATCAACTTGTCCACACTTATGCATATTAAGTCACCAAAAAGTTCATAACTTCAGTTTTTCCAATTATAGAAATCTATCCAGGGAAAATTATCATGCATATAGGTTTTCACTCTAGTGTTACTTATAATTATAAAAATGAAAACAATCCAAATATCCAATTATAAGGTAATTTTTGTATAGTTCAGTGAACAACTTTGTAGTCCCCAGTCCAGCAAGACCATTATTATCCAGCAAATTGTTAAAAATGAATATTCTTGGCCCTACTTGCCACCTATTGATTCAATAACTCTGGGGGTGGGGCTCATAATTCCCAAAGTCTTCAAGTAGTTTTTGGTGCACGCTAAAATTTGAGGATCATTGATGTAATGGAGTATTATACAGAATAAGTGTTTTCAAAGAACACTTAACATGGAAAAATTCTTACAACCTAGTATTAAGTGAGCAAAAGAAAAGAAAATAAACATTGTTTATATTCAGTATGATCATATGTGAATTATGTCGACACGTAATACTATTTTCATTTTAAAATATATGAGTACATATTGTATATTTATAAAATCAAAACCATTCATATATATACATATTGATATGTACTAACGGAAAGAAAATGCTAGTTTCAATACATTAGAAGTAATTTTGAATTACTTCTTTGCATCTTTATGTATTTTTTCTCTTTCTATTCTATGATGACATACTTTATTTATCAATAAATACCTGGGCCACAAACAAACATTTTCACCTGTGTATGTAATGTTTGCAAAGCTCAAAGCCCTGAGTTTTCTATAACTCTATTAACCTTTCATGATGACATTGGTTTATTACAAAGAGAGGCCCCTTCAATAGCAGATGATGTTTTATCATTCAAGAAAACAGTAAGATGTGGTACTTGGGTTGACTAGCCACAGGCAGGATGTGGCTGCAAGAAAAGTGCTGTAAGTCTTTGAGCAAGGAGCCACATCCTCCTCCCACCATTTCTTTTTTTAGCTGATGGCAACTCCTAGGAATCTGACATTAACCAAAGTTCACATCTTTGTACATGTGTTGTTCTCCTGCTCTCTTATCAGCAATTCTCAGGACAAGCTTAGGACAGAGCATAGGGCATACAGTTTAAGGAAATGGGCATTAGAGATTTCAAATAACCTAGTTAGAAATAGAACCACACAAGGGTGTCCTCTATCGTCACCACTAATCAACATAGTGCTGGAAGTTCTAGCAGATACAATTACGTAAGAGAAGGAAATAAAGGAAATCCAAATGGGAACAGAGGAGGTCAAACTCTCCCTCTTTGCTGGCAATAGGATCTTAGACATAGAGAACCCCAAAGACTCAACCACAAGACTCCTGGAATTCATCAATAAATACAGTAATGTCTCAGGATATTAAATCAATGTCCACAAGTCAGTAGCCTTTACATACACCAATAATAGTCAAGATGAGAGGCTAATTAAGGACACAGCTCCCTTCACCGTAGCTTCAAAGAAAATGAAATACCTAGGAATATACCTCAGAAAGAGGTGAAGGACCTCTATAAAGAAAATTATGAAACCCTAAGAAACGAAATATCAAAAGATATTAACAAATGGAAGAACATACCATGCTCATGGCTGGGAAGAATCAACCTTGTTAAAATGACTATACTTCCCAAAGCAATCTATAGATTCAATGCCATCCCTTTTAAAATACCAACATAATACTTTGAGACTTGGAAAAAATAATTCTTTGATTTGTATGGAACTGGAAAAAACCCACCAGCTGGCTTTTATTTCTGTGGTAACAGAAAGATTCAGCCACACAAGCACCACCCATAATCTGACCACAGGCCAGAGCAGGGCCAACGACTCCTGCAGCTCGTGGAACCACTATCCAGGCCTTCTCTGAGGCCCCAGAGACTGCCTTAGTATAGCTAAGGCAGTTCTTAGTAATGAAAACAAAGCCGGGGGCACCCACTTATCAGACTTTAAGCTATACTACGAGGCCATAATGGTCAAAACATCATGGTACAGGCATAAAAATAGAGATATAGACATTTGGAATTGAATAGAAGAACAGGAAATGAATCTAACATCTTACTGCCACCTAATCTTCAATAAACCAAACAAGAACATACTCTGGGGGAAAGAATTTCTATTGAATAAATGGTGCTGGGAGAACTGGATATCCATATGTAAAAGACTGAAACTGAACCTGCACCTTTTTTCCACTCTCAAAAATTGATTCAAGATGGATAAAAAGACCTAAATTTAAGGCATGTAATGATAAAAATCTTCAAAGAAGGCATAGGAAAAACACTTGATGATATCAGCCTGGGGAAAGACTTCATGAAGAAGACTGCCATGGCAATTACAACAACAATAAAAATAAACAAGTGGGACTTAATTAAACTAAAAAGCTCTGTACAGGTAAGGAGACAACAACCAAAGCAAATAGAGACGACCTGCACAACGGCAAAGGATATTTTCATATTTTGAATCAGACCAAAGTTTGATAACTAGGATCTATAGAGAACGCAAATTAATCCACATGAAAAAAGCCAACAATCCCATATACTGATGGGCAAGAGACATGAACAAAACCTTCTCTAAAGAAGACAGATGAATGTCTAGCAATCATATGAAAAAATGCTCATTGTCCCTAATTATTAGAGAAATGCAAATCAAAACCACCCTGATGTCATTAACCCCAGTGAGAATGGCCCACATCACAAAAATCTCAAAACTGCAAATACTGGCATGGATGTAGAGAGAAAAGAACACTTTTACACTGCTGGTGGGACTGCAAACTAATACCTAGACTGAAACTGGACCTGCACCCATCTCCACTAATAAACTAATACCTAAAACCTTTTTGGAAGAAAGTATGGAGAACCTTCAAAGAACCCAAGGTATACCCCATTTGATCCTGCAATCCCATTACTGGGCATCTACCCAGAAGGAAAAGAATCCTTTTGCTGTAAGAACACTTGCACTAGACTGTTTATCACAGCTCAATTTGCAATCGCCAAAATGTGGAAACAGCCTAAATGTCCACCAACCCAGGAATGGATTAACAATCTGTGGTATATGTATACCATGGAATACTATACAGCCATTAAAAAGATGGAGACTTTACATTCTTTCTATTAACCTGAATGGAAGTGGAACACATTTTTTCTTAGTAAAGTAGCACAAGAATGTAGGAGCATGAATCCTATGTACTCAATTCTCATATGAGGACAGTTGATGACCTAGTACATGGTGAGGGCTGGGGAAAGGGGAGAGCAGAGAGAGGGAAGGCAGGAGGGGGATGGGAGGGGGGCAAGACACAATTATAAGACAGACTTTACCTAACAAATGCAATCAATAATCAATGTTGCCTCGTTCTTTGTACTCTCAATGAATCCCCAGCAATTAAAAAAAAAAAAAAAGAAGAAGAAGAAGCTTCTGCACAACCAAGGGGACTGTAAGTAAAGCAATCACACAGCCTCAGAATGAGAGAAGATTTTTACAGGTTATGTTTCTGACAAAGGTCTGATAACTAGAAATCACAGAGAACTCAAACTAATCAATAAGAAAAGAACAAACAACCCCATTTCTTTGTGGACAAGAGACTTGAACAGAAACTTCTCTGAAGATGACAGGCGCATGTCTTATAAACATATGAAAATGATCATCTTTAATCATCAGAGAAATGCAAATCAAAACCACTTTGAGATATCACCTAACCCCAGTAAGTTTCGCCCACATTACAAAAGCCCAAAACTGCAGATGTTGGCATGGATGCAGAGAGAAGGGAACACTTCTACAGTGCTGATGAGACTGCACAGTAATACAGCCCTTTTGGAAAGAAGTATGGAGAATTCTCAAGGAACTAAAAGTTGACCTGCCATTTGATATCATTACTAGGTATCTACCCAGATTAAGAAAAATCATTTTACAGCAAAGAGATTTGCACCAGAATGTTTATTGCAGCCCAATTCACAATAGCCAAGTTGTGGAAGCAGCTTAATGCCCATCAACCCATGAATGGATAAACAAATTGTGGTATATGTATACCATGGAACACTATGCAGCTATATGCAGAGGGAGGCTTTACATCTTTCATGTTTACCTGGACGGAGCTGGAACATATTCTTCTCAGGAATGGGAAAAAAAAATCCAATGTATTCAATACTGTTATGAAACCAAAATAGATACACTTACAACTTCATACAAATGATAAAACACAAAGATAGTACAAAAAGAAAGAGGGGAGAGAAAGGAGGGGAGAAGGGAGAGTGAGTGGAGGGAGGGTAATTGGCAGGATCTCACCTAATGTACACATTGCAAGGGTACATTTCAGAGCAACTAAGAGTGTATTATAAATGTCTTACCACAAAAATAAGTAAGTGAGGTGATGGTTATGTTAATTAATTTGATTTAAGCATTCCAAATTGAATATTAAATCATCACATTGTACCCCATAAATGTATATAGTTATGATTTAATAAAAATTAAGAAAAAAAAAGAAAAAGAAAAACTAGCTAGGCATTGTGGCAGGAGCCTGAAGTCCCAACTACTTGGTAAGCTGAGGCAAGAGGATCTCTCAAGCCCAAGAGTTTGAGGTTGCTGTTATTTACGAGGCCAGGGCACTCTGGCCAGAGTGACAAAGAGAAACTCTGTTTCAAAAAAAAAAAAGACCCTAACAACCATCATTCAAGTCAGCTCCTTGACAGAGCCTTCTGTCTCTACTCTCTGCTGCCTGTCTTCCCACATACATCATTATACCTCTAAGCATTTATGTATTGCCCAATATTTTACTTTTTTGCATCTTTCCTCACTCCTCAAATGTGAATTCCTTTCACTGGACTTATTTATGTAGTTGGTAGTACTTGGTAATCAATTTGTTGATTCAATGCTTCTTCAGTTTGAATGTCTGCCTAGGTTGGATGTAAACTGACAATCACACTTGTGGACTATGTGGCATAAGCACTAGCAAGCTCTGAACCTCCCACAAACCCCCATCCACATTTTCCCCCCTCTCTTGCATTTATGATGGATCATGTGGCTAATTGTGGTTCATGGGCAAGAGCATGAGTGAAGTAATGCGTGCCATTTCCTGTCTGAAGCAGAAGGCAAGTTCCATGCATGCTCTCTCTCCTGCCACGGGGGCTGCAAGCAAAGAACTTCAAGATAGCAAAGTCTCAAGAAGAAAGCAGCCCAAATTTCTCATCACTGTTGAAGGGTACCCATCAAGCAAAGAAGATTGACCTGTATCAGACTGTTATGAAAGTGAGATATAAGCTTTTGGAATCTGGGGGTTTGTTGCCACAGCAAAACTGAACCTATCCTGACTAATACAGCATGTGAAGTTTGAGTTGAAAATGAATGTGGGAGAGAAGCCCTTGAAATATGACAGTATGATTTGATCATAAAACTTTTTCATCCTCATTCCCTGGAACAGTTGGGGTTGGTGCTGTGAATTTCATAACTTCAAAGCAAATTATTTTCTGAAGAGAGCACAACCATTTTCACTTTGTTGACAGACATTCCCAAGAATGGAGAAGTGAAGGCATTAGCTAATGGAATTATGACTGAAATTAGCATGAATAAACAGACCCAAATTTCATCTAAGCTATTTTTGACTACTGTCCCTGCATAGAATTGCACATCCCCCAACATTAGTGTCCTCTGGGGTTAGTATTCTAGGAATTAGATTGACCTATTTAGAAATGGGACAGATTTTGCATCTCTAAAGCTAACTCCACTGAAGAATATCTGTTTTGAAGCAACATGGTAGTAACAAGGTTAACACTAAATTTGAAGTTTATTTTCAAGCAGCCATCCTAAACCCTGGGGGAAAGATTGCAGCTGCCCTGTGGCCCAGATAATGCAATATCAGGGTGAACAAGGACATCTTAGAACATTCTGTTCTCCTCCACTGAGACCAATTAAAATCTGTAGACATCTTTCTTGTTGACCAGGCTGACTGACTAATTGAAACAGGATTATATTTTCATCAGTTTTCTCTTATACCTCACTGCCTTGCCAGTGGAGAAAAAATTTGATGAACACAGAGCTTCAAGTATATGAGACCCAGTGAGTGGATCTACTCCCATCTTAAACCACTGAATACTGCATACTGAACAAGATCCCAAAAAGGATCGGGCAAGATTGTGGGCATGGTAACATCCCCAAATCTCAGTCTCTGTCTGCATAAGAAGCTAAATACCAAGAGGATAATTTCAAGATGCCTGATGAACAAGGTATCTGTCATTTATTAGAGCCTATTCCACTAAATCAGCTCCTAGCCTCGGCCTTCCTACCTAACCATCCCTCTGCCCCAATTAGGAAAGTTCCTCATGTTGAAGGACCAAATACCTCCTGCAGTCCAACAAGATCCTCTCATTCAATAGTGGTAGGATGGAGCAGTGCTTGTGGCTCAGTGGGTAGGGCACCAGCCCCATATACTGAGGGTGGCAGGTTCAAACCTGGCCCCAGCCAAACTGCAGCAAAAAAATAGCAGGGCATTGTGGCGGGCACATGTAGTCCCAGCTACTCAGGAGCTTGAGGCAAGAGAATTGCCTAAGCCCAGGAGTTGGAGGTTGCTGTGAGCTGCGTAATGTCACAGCACTCTGCCTCTACTGAGGGAAATAAAGTTAGACTCTGTCCCTAAAAAAAAAAAAAAAAAAATAGCGGTAGTATGTATTTTCTCTTGGATGTTCAAATGGCCTAATTAACCTTAGAGACTGTCCCAAACAGTATCAAAGTCTCTAGGAATGAGCTACACATTTTAGATTACGTCAGATATCTCAGCTTGAGAGTGAAGACCTTCACATTAGTCATCTCTGTGGAATTATTTGTTAACTACACTGCCTCAAAAGTTAGGCATTTGGCGCATCATTAGTTTCAGCTGTAAGGAATCTTTGGTTAACAAGATATTAGTGAAGGGGAAAGTTCTAGGACACTAGGACAAAGATTACTACCTCAGGTCTGTTTCCAAGTTTTCCAAAAGGAAATCCAAGGCTGGGTCATGATTGTAAAAAGTTGTTAGAGTCTTGAAGCGACATCTTACCACAATGGCAGGAAGGGCAATGGACTGAGTATTTGTGTTTTCCCAAATTCATATGTTGAAATTCTAATCCCCAAGGTGATGATATTAAAGTAGGGCCTTTGGAAGGTGATTAGACCAGGAGGATGAAGCCCTCATGGAGGAATTAGTACCTTTATAAAGACATTAGTCTCCATAGTTAATAATAATGAATTAGATACTTAAAATTTGCCAAGTGAGTAGATGGGAAATTTTCTTATCTCACTCCCTGCCCACACACACACATGAAAGTGAGGTGATGAATGGGTTAATTAGCTTCCTTGTGGTAATATGTTAAAAAATTCCTCTTACTGATGGAAAACTGGATGTTTCCTCCTTAAATATGGGGAAACAAAATAGCAACTGTCACCAAATAGCAACTGTACAAGAAGAAAAAGAATAAAAACACAAAGATTGAAAATAAAAAAATTCTTTCTATATTAGACAATGTGACAATCTGAATGAATTGTGCTCACACAAAATGGATCTAATATATATAATCATTCATTGTCAACAAAGGGGCAAATAGACAATCTTTATAACAGATGATGCTGAAACAATTGAATATTCATGCATGGAAATAATGAACCTTGCCCTTTACCCCAAAAATATACAAAAATTAAATTAAAATGAATCACAGTCCTAAATATAAAGTCAAAACTACATGACTTCTACATGGAGAAAATATTTGTATACTTTAGCTAGCCAGAGTTTTATAAATAAGTTACATAAAGTGTACACTATAAAACATGGGCAAATTGAACTTTGCCAAAATCAAAAACTTTTGATTTTTAAAAGACACTGTTAGGAAATGAAAAGATAAACCACAGACTGAGAAAAATATCTGCAAAACATGTATCTAATTAAAGTACTGTACTCGGAATATAAAAGAATTTTTACAATTCAATAATAAAATGACAAACAACGCAATTACAAAATTGGCAAAAGACTTGAACAGACTTTACAACAAGGAATATTTGTTAATAGCAAAGTATGTGAAATGATTCTCATCACCACTGTTTATTAAGGAAATGCAAATTGAATCCACAGTAAGAGACCACTACATTCTTATGAGCAAGGCTAAAATTAAGTATTTTTTATTGGTAGGGAGGTGGAACAACCAGAATGCTCATTGTTTGCCAGTGGAAATGCAAATTGGCATGGCTACTTGAGGAAACAATTTGCTTCTTATAAAGTTAAACATTCATATATCATGTGACCCACATGTCTACTTCTAGACATTTAACCAAGAGTAATTAAAACATATGTTCAGAAAAAGATTCTGATGTGAATGTACATAGAAGCTTTATTTGCAATACCACGACTATAAAGACTCCAAATCTGCATCACCTGGTGAATGTTTATGCAAACTGGTGTGTTCATACAATGGGCTACCTCTTAGCAATAGAAAGGAATAGACTGTAGATAGATAAAACATTATGGTTGAATCTTGAAACAATTATGCAAAGTGAAAGAGGGCAGACACAGAGGACTACACTATAAGATTCCATTTATATAAAAAATCTTTTTCTTTTTTTTTGAGACAGAGTCTCACTATGTAGAGTGTTATGGCATCACAGCTCACAGCAACCTCAAACTCCTGGGCTTAAACAATTCTTTTGCCTCAACCTCCCGAGTAGCTGGGACTGCAGGTGCCCGCCACAACGCCCAGCTATTTTTTGGTTGCAGTTGTCATTGTTGTTTAGCAGGCCCAGGCTGGGCTCAAACCCGCCAGCTTCTGTGTATGTGGCTGGAGCCCTACTGACTGAGCTACAGGTGCCAAGCTTATATAAAAATTTTTTTTAAAAAAGCAAAACCATAGTGAGAGGAGGGAGTGTTTTCAGTGGCTGCCAGGTGGATGGGGGATTGAATTTATTACAAAGAGGCATAACAGATTTCTTCAGGGTGATGGAAATATTTTGTGCCATGACTCTCATAGTGCTAATGCAACTGGACACAGTTGTATCTCACTGAACTACAGTTGAAATTGGTGAGTTGTATGCAAATTATGTCACACAGATGATTTTATATACAGACACAATTGACAGAAAGTAAAAACTTGTGGTAAGAAAAAACCTAATTCTATGTACCCCAAACTAATCTGAAATTTAATAGAAGAAACTTTAGATCTCATTTTTTCCCCATGTCCCTGATGTTCTGCTGCTACCTCTTTGGGATGGTAAGAAAGCAAAGGACACAGTCTACGTAAAGAGCATAAAATTCTCCCCAAATAGGTCCTGTGTAAACACATGCTGTTGTTACCTTTGCCCAGATCTGAAGATAGACCTAAACCCTGAGCCCTTAGGCAAGGAAGCACCAGTGCCAATTCATATTGTTTATCACAATATTTTTTTTGTTGTTGCAAAATCAAGCAGCCAATCTACAGGACTCTTGGCTGTGGAGGAAATCGTCTTGGCTAAACATCCTAAAAACTGTGCTGAAGCAAAGCCTGCAGGCATGCTAATAAATATGATGCAAGAAAACTTGTATTGCAGGGTAGAAGGGCGAGCAGAAGAAGCACTTTTTCCTGCCATGGATCTGTTTACTTTGCTTTTATTAATATAAATAATTGTCAAGAATGTACATGTGCTGGACACTGTGACAGGCACTGTGGAGGAAGCTAGGAGAAAAAGGACAGGGAACAGACACTTGGTATGTACAACATGTTGTGCCTGGAATGTGGTATGTTTTTACCCTTAAATTCTATTTTTTTTTTTTTTTTTTTTTTGAGACAGAGGCTCAAGCTTTGCCCTGGGGAAAGTGTCATGGCATCATAGCTCATAGCAACCTCAACTCTTGGGCTCAAGCGATCCTCTTGCCTCTGTTTTTCTATTTTTAGTAGAGACAGGGTATCATGTTTGCTCAGGCTGGTCTTAAACTTGTGAGCTAAAGCAATCCACCTGCCTCAGCCTCCAGAGTGCTAGGATTCCAAGAGTGAGCCACTGCGCCCAACCTACCCTTAAATTCTTATAAAATAACTTTAAGTACATATATAGAAAGCAAAAAGAATCAAAATAAATGTTAAGTCTTAAACTCAAGAAGTTAGAAAAAGAATAAAATACCCTGGTGGGAAACAGAAGGGAGGAATTAGCAAACATAAAAGTAGAAATTAATGAGTTACAAAAAAGGCATAAAAATGGCAGGACCAATAAATAAATCCAAAAGCTGAATCTTAGAGAAAATAAACAGACAAAAAATAAATAAATAAATAAGAACTAAATAACTCTAGATTGCCTAATTAAGGCAATTCCCAGGCTGGGAACCCACAAGCCCGGAGTTCCATCTCTCTGGTCTCCCCCCTGGTCATTAACCTTAACCTATCTTGTTACTCATTGATAGAAAACTGAAGGCAAACTTAAATGACGGTATTTTTTTCTTTTCTTGCCCCAAATTCCTCCTCTGAACTCTGCTCTGAATTTTGACTGTTTTTATTGAGCAGTTAACTGATTCAAACCCAGCTATAAGCTACAACGACTGTTATTAATTCTCCCACTGGCCAATGAAATCAGTTTACAGAAGAACATACCCGTGGCTGGAAAAAATTGGATGTCTGATCCCAAAATGGTTTGGAAGCTACTAGGAGACCCTGATTCTCGGAATTCCATAGTTCTTCACAGAAAAATTCAGATTGTCCCCACCCCCACCACACCCACACACACTCCCACACCCAGGTCCCAGGGCAACCTGGATTCAGTTATTCCACAGATCTTTCTAGGAGACTTTCTAGGTTCCAGGCACTATTCTGGGTTTTGGGAATACAGAAATTAACAACAGAAACAAACCCCTCACCTTCAGGGCCCTTTCATTCTAATGGAAGATAGAGATAAGAACACAATAAAAACTAAAATATTCAAAGAGATTCACCTACTGTGATTCCCCAAATTACATCTTCTAGTGAGGAATTCCTGGGGTCTTTAGTTTCTAGGAGTGCATTTCTGCCAGAGTTTTGGTTTCTAATATTTGCATCCTCTCTGGCTCACCTCCAGACACTGAGCCTACCTTGTCTTGGCCACCATCACCCAGTACACTTCTGAGAGCTGGAACCCTACTCGTGAGTCCCATTTTCCCATTACAGGGAAGCCTTCTCACATGCATTCAGTGAGATATCTTGAGAATTGTAGTGAGACGCCCACTTCCACCACCAACTCCCAAGAGACATTTCCTGGCCTGTGGGTAGAACTGGCCACTGTCATGACCATGCCCATGGCGCTTGACCAGCTCTAGTCATAGCTTCAGGCTCCATTCCTTTTTTGTCTGCTTCTAGACCTTGTCAGGCCTTGGCCATGGGAGCATCTTCAATACAAGAGTTATTGACAGGGGCAGCGCCTGTGGCTCATCGAGTAGGGCACCAGGCCCATATACCAAAGGTGGCAGGTTCAAGCCCAACCTCGGCAGAACTACAAAACAGAAAAATAGCCGGACATTGTGGTGGACACCTGTAGTCCCAGCTACTCTGGAGGCTGAGGCAAGAGAATCGCCTAAGTCCAGGAGTTGGAGGTTGTTGTGAGCTGCGTGATGCCACAGCACTCTACCGGGGGGTGAGAAAGTGAGACTCTGTCTCTACAAAAAAAAAAAAAAAAGAGTTATTGACAGGAAGAATGACAAGCCCAGAGAAGGACCTGTAAGTCCAGATTTAATATGGAACCAAAACCATATTAAACCAACTACACACTTTGGGTGGTGTTCCTCCCTCACTTAGCATCCCTTACCTTCAGTTTCTTTTAAAGTCAGAATCCACCTCTTCGTCCTCCTTTCTCCTGTGTCTCTCCCCAACACCACTCTCTGTGCTCATGGATGTGGCCCCCTCTGACTTCCCAAGCTTCCAGCTTACCTGATCAGCCCTGTCTGTGGTTATTCTTTCTCCTCTGACCAACACTTCCCTGCAACTACCCAGAACACCCATATACAACAAAAAGGAGTATCTTCTAGTTATCCCCATGCACAGTAAGAAAATGGAGAGTTCAAGAGGCGAAGGAGCATACTGACTGTCACAGAGGCACTGGAGGCAGGAAGGACTTCTCAGGTCTACAGACTTTGAACACTTTCCAGTAGTCTACGTTGCCTATGACTTGGAGGAACTTACTGGCAACCTAACCCCCTTGTTTGGGAACACTCAAACTAAAACTCCAAGGTCTTTTCCTTTTTTGATCTTTTCCTTTTAATCCTTTGTGATTGATGTCTCTCTCTCACACACATGCACACGCACACATGGACACACACCAAGGACAAAGAGAAGTTGGTACATCATTGGCCTCGATGTCTTGTAGAGGATGCTATAGGAAGAGCAGAATATCGTTTGCTGTTTAGGGAAATATTTAACTTTTGGGGCCCCTCTCCAAAACTCGGGTGAGCATTAATTTAGATAACACATATGAGGACAGCTGAGCTATTCAAAGATCAGCATTACATATCACAAAGTCACAAAACACCAGATGCTGGTGTGGATATGGAGATAGGGAACATTTCTACACTGCTGGTGGGATTGCAAACTAACACAGCATTTTGGAGAAAAGTATGGAGAATCCTCAAAGATCTAAAAGTAGACCTTCCATTTGATTCTGCAATCCCATCACTAGGTATATACCCAGAAGAACAAAAATCATTCTAACACAAAGACATTTGCACCAGAATGTTAATTGTCGCTCAATTCATAATTGCAAAGTCATGGAAGCAACCTAAGTGCCCATCAACCCATGAATGGATCAACAAATTGTGGTCTATCTATACCATGGAATACTATTCAGCCATTAAAAAAGATGGAGACTTTATATCTTTTACATTTACCTGGATGGTGTCAAAATACATTCTTCTTAGTAAGGTATCACAAGAATAGAAAAATAAATATCCAATGTACTCCATACTAATATGAAACCAATATATAAACAATTACATACTTATATGAATAATAAAACACAAATATAGTCTAGTACGGGGGAAGGGGACGGGGGGAAGGGCAGAGGATAATTGGCAAAAGGAGGGAGGGCATGAGGCGGGATTTCACCCACCTGTGCACATCATGAGGGTGTATAACAAGCCCCATGGGCGAGGAGCTCTTCTTGAAATGGAACTTTAAAATGTAACCTAAAAATTTGTGCCTTCATATTAATTTGAAATAAAAAAAAAATCAGCATTACACTGCATAGCATTACTTTGAGAAACTAGCAACACCTTACACCTTTACAGCTAAAGAATTTCTAGTCTTGACTAGTAGTCAGAAAAGGAGGAGAGTGGAAATGGAAAGCCACCCTGATGCCAGCCTCACTCTGAGGATCCACATCAATGCCAGCTGAGCAAGACTGGTTTCAATAGCAGCGTGTGTGTTAAATTTGTGAAAGTGACTGCATCCATGGGTATTCTTAAGCATTAAAGAAGAGGATGTGGTGAGCTCTCCTGACCTTAACTAAATTATTGACGCTGAATTTTCAAGAACAATTCACCTTGGGAGCACCAGGTAATCACACAAGTCTCCTGTGCAACAGTCAGAGGAACTAACCCAAATGAAACCACAGGGCCCACCTAGAAAAAAAAATTTCCTGCAAAAGTAAGTTTAATAAAATGCGTATGTTCATAATTATAAGAGGGACTTTACCTAACAAATGCAATCAGTGTAACCTGATTCTTTGTACCCTCAATGAATCCCCAACAATAAAAAAAAGAAAAATGCGTGTGTTCAGTTGATAGTGGGGAGAAATTATTTTGCTGTGGCAAATTACATTTGTATCTAAATATCATATTTTCAAATATTGGCATCATCAGGGAAGGCAGAAGTGTCCTGAATGTTCAACAATATACTGTACGGATTCCTTTCATTAAAATCTTATTTTGCTGGGATGGCTCCTTTGAGAAAGATGTGCAGAATAATGCCAGGAAATCAGTGAACCAACATCACATAATTATATCACGCATATTAAATATTCCTGCTTACGCATTCACTACGCACTTCGCTGCACTTTAATGCACTGAGCCGGCAAGGACGTCAGTAGCTTAGGAGCTTAGGAGAGTTTTGTCTTGTTTTTTTTTTTTTTCTTTTTCCTGCTTCCTCCTTCTCTGCCTTTTAAATCAAATAAGAGGGGGAACAAATCAAAGTTCTTCTGTCCTCAACCCCTCTCTGCAACTCTGCCACTTCAAAAGTGCCTTATTTGTTTCCTTTCATCAACACAGCCATGAATGATCAATGGGAAAGAACCGCTAAGTCACCTAGCACAGATTTTGGTCATTACCTTGTTTCCTCTTTGGCCTCAGCCCCAGTCCTGGGGACCTGCTAAATCATGTGCTCAGCTCCTTGGGGACCCACTTGATTACCCTGAAAGCAGCAAGATAGTTCCTGCTCAAAAATCAGATGATGTCAGGATTTCTTACTTTTTTATTATAAGATTAAAGGGAAATGGTTACTCCTTATGCGTGGACAACCATCTACAGTTTATTTCAACGATGAATGGTGGTGGAGGAGAGAGATATGTCTGAGCATGTGATTTTATCCAATCATAGCAAAATTTAATATAAACCAAAAATGCTCAGTTGCATTCTTAGAGACAATTAGATTGTTATTCTTTCCTTGTTTAAATATATTGGATGAACAGCTACTTTGTGTTGTGTTCTGTGCCAGGCACTAGTATTAGAGTCAATGGAGAATCAGAAGAATCAGATCTTACTGTCAAGAGGACTGTAGTCAATTAACAGAAGAAACGAGCTCTAATGCCAGGTAGACAGTGACGATAGCAGAGGTGGACAAAGTGCATGGGAATTCAAGGGTGGGAGAGGTTCTCCTTGGCTTGATGGTCTGAGGAAGCCTTCTTGAAAATGTTATTGGGTCTGGGTTTAAACATTAGTAGAATTGCACACATGGAAGATGCTAAGAGGAAGAAAAGAAATTTTTAGGCAGAAGTTCATAGCATATGTAGAGGCCAAGTTAGGGTGCCTGTGAATGGCACCAGGGATGGTTTCTGCGAAGGAGAGGAGGCTGAAGTGAAGTAGTAGAAGAACTGAATAGCAGGGGGTCTAAAGTGCCTGACACTTTCATCAACTCTCTTCGAAGGTAAACAAAACAAAACAGAACCCTGGAGGCAGTTCATTGTTCAGAAGTTGCTCTGTTTGGCTGTGGGGCCCTGTTATCCTGCCTGAAGGCAGGTTCCATGCTAGTGTCCAGTCCCTGCCAGCATAACCTGCTCCTCTGCCCATCTGTGGATTCTTTTCAGCTTGCAGGTGGCTATGCCAGGCCCTGGAGTGATCGCAGTCCTAAAAGAAAGTTAATGCACCATTCAGCATGGTTCTCTTCAACTATCTGTGTCAGTGTCTTTGTGCCACGAATCTGAATTTTCAAAATAAATATCTGTTAGGCTAGACTGAGTTAGGTACACATTCCCACTTCCATCATTTGTGGCTGAAGCTGATGGTGTCCCATGGCAAATACTCAGCCTGGGTCCACACCTTTAAGCTGATGCTATGAGTGAAAGTGGCTCCTTCAAAAAGTATATGGGGGATCAGCAACAGTCCACACCCAATCCACAACCCTCAAGAAAATGTCCAAGAATCTGGACTCATATGACCCAACACCCTGCCCCTTTGGGGAAAGCATGTCCACATTCAGTCCTTGCTGGAGAAGTGTGGTCAGTCACTGCCAACCAGAAGTCCAACCAGAAGAAGATGTCACTTCCCCACCCCAGACCTACAGAATCACAATATGGGTGTGCAAACCTGAATTGCAAGCCTGATGTGTGTACCCACTTAAATCCATTATCCTAAGAGTGACCAGGTTACTCCTTAAAAACCTAGGGATTGCCACTCCAGGGAGTCAGCTGTGCACCAGTCTGTAAGCATCAGGCAAGCAGTCCTTCCTGGCAGCTCTTGGGACCCCATGTAAACAGACCCAGCTACCCCACTCCACCTTCATTCCTAACCCAGCAAAGATACTCTGGGTTTAGGATGTCAGGACATCCCGTTTCCCATAGACAAACAGAAAGGTGAGGATTAATGATCACCTTTAGGTGAAAAGGCAGCCAGTGGAGTCCAAAACTCTTTGATCCCTATTATCTGACTAATTAACATACAAAGTAGGATATGATTTTATTGTCATAAATTGAAAATATATATTATCAAAGCTTGATCTGACTCTGATGTAAAATACAACCAAACCAACATAGCTCCAAAAAATCACCATTGGAAACACTAAAATAACTTCTATGTTCTGTCAGTAGCCTTTTCTTTAAATCAATATCTCCTTCAAAGAAGAAGACAGTTTATAAGCTAGCACATAACATATTCCCTTTTATAAAACAGCATGGGTATTTGTGATTGTACAAAGTTCACAAAAACATTTAGGTATTATCTTTGAGCAGTGCTGAGTATTGGCAGAGCCTATAATATTGCCCCTGGGGATATCTCAGTTGCCTTATTAACACGCCAAGGAACAATTATTAAATCTTGCTGAAAAACACATCAAATGTTGGAGGGCACTACTTAAGACACCAAGTACTGTAAATGGAAAATCAATAGTCCAGCCCCAAACACAAAGGAGTCGGGTATTAGCAATAACATATAAGATGTTTAAAAGCTGTCTTGCTTCCAGCTTTCCAGCTAATACCTGTTACTAAATTGGACATATCCTTTTGCTTTATTTTGAGCAGTGTTACTTGCTCAAAGGGAGAACCTCATACGGGTAGCCAGTTCACAAGGCCTGCCCAATGACTGCTTGGGCATTCAGGACAAAGTCCAGGGCTTCTTGACCCCATCTTTCCTCAGCATTCTTATTTCCATCTTCCCTACAAAACATCTGGTATCTCTGTTATGAAAGAATCTGAATTTTATTTGGAATTTATGTGTTTTCTTTTCCTTCATTTCTACCTCTTTCTACAAAGGATTCGAGGCAGGCCAGGGTATATACTTAATCCTTATGCTCCTTCCTAACCACTGTGAGCTATAAGTTGTCCTTCTTTATTGAAATTGTTTTCACTTACCATACGTGTCCTGATTTACCCTGCCTGCATCCTATACAATGGCTCATCTTTAGAGAGACTTTCAATAATGTAAGATTTAAATCTCCTTTGTTAATTACAGACTCCTTAGGATTGTACCTGTACAGTGCTTCCTCATCAAAGTCAGCGTACAGCAGAGGTATTAATGTATGAAAAGCTAATAACAGCAATATTAATAATAACAAAATATCAATTATCATTTTATCGTGCATCTGTTACATGCGATTTTTCTAAGCACTTTGCACGTGTCATTTCATTTAGCAATTGCAGCACTCTTTAATATTTTTCCTCATTCTCCAGATGAGGAGCATGCATACGAACAACAGACTTTTACGCAGTACACCCTCAGCTTGGTGAGGTGCTGTGTGATGAGACCTTTATAGAACAAAATCAGATTGAGAAGGTATAGATGTACAAAGCCCCAGTACCTCTTCACTGAACCAAGACATCCCTGAGTCTCCCCAAAGAAGGAAAATGTGACAATAGCCAAATCTGCGTGTGGGGCCAGGGTTGCAGAGCAGGAGAGGAGAAACAGAAACAACAAAGAAAGAAGACTCTTCAGCTGAGAGTTAATATCTGGGCTCATCCTATACGAGTTTTTGGCTCTGTCAAAAAATTCTTGTTTGAGTGCTAGAAAAAAAATACAAGTCTTCACTAATATTGAATTTGGCCAAGTTTTCTCTCCTAATTAGAATCCTGCTTCATTTATTCTTTTATTTAATATCAACTGAGCACTTACTATGCAATAGTTTTAATGTTAGGCTGTAAGGCATGGTTTCACTCATGCTCAAGAAACAAACATGAAAGAAAGTGAAATTTGATAAGAGAGACACACACAAAGGAACAAGTCAGTGCTGAAAATAATCAAAGAAGGCTTCCAAGGAGAGGTTATGCCTAAGCTGGTTCTTGAAGGACAGTAAGAGTTTGCCAGGTAAAGCTCAGAAAGAAGTGCTTGCTGGAGAGAAATTTGCACGTCCAGATGCTGCAGGTGCAATGGTCACTAGTGGACTGAGGGGAACACCCATAATCTAAGCATTTTTATCATTTCTGCTCATAAGACAGGGCTTTTGGGCTTTCTCTGTCTTTGTTTGAATATGTTAGTATTAAAATTGTTATAGGGTAAACATTCATATTTATGCTGTATTTAACTTTTCATTAATAATGAATTCAGGTGAAGTATCATTGTTATTAATATTGATCAACGTTCTAATTGAAAGCACAGATGTCAGGGATTTTTTTTAAATGGGTTCAGTTATATTTAATAGTGCTGTTGATGAGAGGAAACCTAATGAAAACCAACAGATGGTCTATTTAATATTGCTCTCGGCTTTGAAACATGTGCCAAATGCGATACACACGAGGACTTGACGGGGCTGTTACTGGAAGCCTTTAATTACAACTATTTGCACTCTTGGGCCTGCTGAAATTGTTAAAATAACACTGCCACTCTAACACTGGCCACGCCAGAATTTAAATAATATCCATTTTGTGATATGGTTTGTGGCATTGTATGTCGAAATAACCTCTGTAGCTCTGCAGACAGCTTTCCTGAAAGGTGTTTTGCTGCTGGTGGTGATGATGGTGATCAAGGAACTGGAGCCAGTAGCTAGCATGAATTTAGATGGCCCCCTCCCACCTCAGTGTAGTTTAGTCTGGAATGTTGAACAGCATCTCCGAGGTCAAGAAGAGATATGGATCTGTTGATTATCAGGGTTAACTCAATTATGGAATGATCCCAACAGAGGCAAATAGGAAAAACAATGAGTAAGTAATTAATGATAATAATGACAATATCAATGGCCCCTGTTATGAACCTTGCTAGTCACTTGGCAAGTATTAGCACCACTTCTCACAACAACAGAGACAGAAATGATTGCTCTTCTCCAGCCTACATGACAATCAAAAGAGATGCCATCTTTTCCTTTCTTTCTTTTTTTCTTTTTTTTTTTTTTTTGAGACAGAGTTTTACTATGTCACTCTTGGTAGAGTGCAATGGTATCACAACTCATAGCAACCTCTAACTCTTGGGCCTAAGCAATTCTCTCACCTCAGCCTCCCAGGACTACAGGTGCCTGCCACAATGCAGGCTAATTTTTTTTTATTGCAGTTGTCATTGTTGTTTAGCAGGCCCAGGCTGGGTTCAAACCCACCTGCCTCGATGTATGTGGCCAGTGCCCTAACCACTGAGCTACAGGCGGCAAACAGAGACCCTATCTCTTAAGAAGAAAAAAAGAAAAATAGACGAAAATGTTGAAGCTGAGAAAAGATTAATTTCAGGCCCAAGGTCACGCAGCTTATAAGTGGAAATCCAAGCAAGGTACAGAGCTAGTAAGAGCAAGGTAGACCAGTAAATGGAGGCAGGGTGACGGGGGCGGGGGAAGGAGGAAGAAAAGAAGGAGAAGGGGAAGAAGGAGGAGGAGAAAAGAAGGAGGAGAAGCAGCCACTATTCAAAATAAGAAAAGCTTTAGAAAGAGGATGGCAAGAAAAGCCCAGATAGCTGATGCCCTTCATCTGCCCTCCCTTCTGGGCTGACTCCACCTGTGTCTGCCTGAGAGAGTCTGGGAAGGAGCTGGTTCATGGCATCTCAGCCAGGAGAGATGACAATGAAAGAACCTGAACACGGAACGTCTACAGGCAACTTTGAAATGTGCTTCAGCTGTCAGGTGAAGTGCTTCGGCTGCTGATGGATACTACAGGCTCCTGGGAAGCCCCTTGGAGTGGGACACCTGCAGTGACACTGACAGTACTCACAGTACTGAGAGGATTAGAACACCAGGGATTAAATGGGCTTCCTCTGAGGGGCCTCACAGGAAACAGGGGCAGCTTGCCAATCTGATCATCTAGAACACTCTAGAAAGTAGTAGTCCTCGCCCCGCTATCTGTGCCAATCCACTCCTCATCCAAAAGGGCAACAGATCTATAGACTAACTGGAAAGATAGAGCATAATCTATTTTCCAGTTAAGTTTATACAGTACTTTTAAAAAATTATATTTTTTGCTGCCCAGAAAAACAGCAGTGGAAGCCAGAAAGACATTTTAAAGACATATTCTTTTAACAAAATAAACCTAGACACTTCTCAACAAAAATGTAGCCAAGAGAAATTTCCTGCTTGGAAATTAAGAAATATCCTTCTTAAAAACTAGAGCTCAAAGAAAAACTTCATAATTTAACATTTTTTTTTTTTGCTCATTTATTTATGTCCTCCCCCCCAAAAAAAAAATGTGTTTCAGCCCCAAGGCAAGGCAGAAATGAAAAATGTATGGAAAGGAATTAATAGGAAAAACTTGAAATTAAGGAAATAACAAACTACTAAAGAGTTTTTATAAAAACTAGCCCTTTTAAAGGAGAAAAAAAAACCTGTAACTTCTTGGAAACCCTGATGAAAACAAAAAGAAAGGAAATTAAAATATATAATACCAAGAAAGAGGAAGTTCCTGAACATAAATAAAGTACCAGTCCTAGAAGAGTGCATTTATGTTCAACCCTATAAAATACAAAATAAAAATTGACATTGGCCATGAACTGTAATGCTCACACCTGTAATCCTAACACTCTGGGAGGATGGCTTGAGTTCAGGAGTTTAAGACCAGCCTGAGCAAGAGTGAGACTCTTTCTCTACTAAAAATCAAAAAATTAGCTTGGCATGGTGTTAAGTGCTGGTAGTCTCATATACCTGGGAGGCTGAGTCAGGAGGCTCTCTTAAACCCAGGAGGTTGAGCAGGAGGTGTGAGCTAGGCTGAGGCCATGGCAATCTAACCTGGGGCAACAGAGCCAGACTCTGTCTCAAAAACAATATTGATATTTTAACAAAAATAAACATTTCTGAGATTAACTGATTAACTTTTTTTTTTTTTTTTTAGAGAAAGTCTCACTTTGTCACCCTTGGTAGAGTACCATGGCTTCACAGCTCACAGCAACCTCCAGCTCCTGGGCTTAGGCCATTCTCTTGTCTCAGCCTCCCGAGTAACTGGAACTACAGGTGACACAACGCCTGGCTCACCTGGCTATTTTGTTGTTGTTGTTGTTGCAATTTGGCCAGGGCTAGGTTTGAACCCACCATCCTTGGTACATGGGGCCGGCACCCTACTCACTGAGAAAAATAACAGATTATAATGACCGCGCCCTACTCACTGAGAAAAATAACAGAGTATAAAGACCGATTACTAAAGCCACCACAATGTCCAGCAGATTTCATAGTTGAGTTCTAACCAACTTTCCAAACAGCAGAAGCCCTACATTATTATCTCAATCAACTCAGGCCACCATGAAAAAGTACTACGGACTAGGTGGCTTAGACAACAAACTGTATTTTCTGACAATCATGGAGGTTTCAAGTTCAAGATGAAGGGCCTGGTAGATTTGGTTTCTGGTGAAGGCTGTTTTTGTGGCTAACAGACAGCTGCCTTCTCCCTGTGTGTCCATACAGCCTCTCCTGGGTGAATGCACTAGGAGTGAAGTGTGTCTCTTCTTAGAAGGATAATCACTAGGCACTAATCCTGTGGGTTCAGGTCCCCACCTTTGTAACCTAATTTAAACTTAATTATCTACTTTTGGGCCCTAGCTCCAAATACAATCACATTGGGGATTAGAACTTCAACACATAAATGTTGGTAGAACATAATTTGGTTCAGAGCAATGACCTTTTAATTATTTAAACTCTCCTACGACAGACTATGACATGAAAACTTGATCTGATATATAAAGATAGATATTAAAATTTCCAATAAATTGCAATCCAACTGAATACAGAATCATATTTTAGGGTGTCACATTTTAACTAAGTGAAGTATATACTTCATAGCTACCGACAACATTAGGCAAATCTATCAATATCACTTATTGAGCTAACAAATTAAAAAGAAAAAAGCAGAAAATACGTGATTATATCAACATACGCTTAAATAGTATTTCATAAAATTCACAAGCCAATGTTATCCAAACCAATATGTCATTTTACTGTAATAGCAATCAGGAGCCCAATTTTTTTAAGGAGGAAATTTTTCCTGACATGCAAAAATTTCAAGCAAAATAGAGGAAACTGCCCAAACATGGGAAAATCTAATTGATAGTATCCAGTAAAAATACATTGAATATTGTATATTGTTAACAATAGTGAAATATGAAAGTCATCATGATTTAAAAACAGGAATGGTAGCTATTCTAATAATCATCAAACAAAAATACCTTGCCAAAAAACACAAAAGACTACTAAAAACATGTTAGAAACAATAAAACTATTTGGTAAGGTAACTGAATCAAGTTGATTAGATAGATTTTAATGTTTGTAATTTAAAGTCACAAATAGGTATGCAAAAAGGAAAATTCCATTTACAAAAGTAATAAAACCTATAAAATATCATAGATTAAATTTAAAATTGCTGGGCTTATACACATATAAAGAGAGCTATAAGATTTTATAAAAGGACATAAACTAAAACATGAGTAAATAGAAAGACAGCACAGTTCTGGAGTGGAAGACTTTTAATATCACAATATTGCCAGTTTTATCCAAACCAATATTATGTAGCCATAAAAAAGGATGGAGACTTTATAACTTTTATGTTTACTTGGATGGAACTGAAACATACTCTTTTTAGTAAAGTGTCTCAGGAATGGAAAAAAAAGTATCCAATGTACTTAATAGTATTATGAAATCCATATATCATCACATTCTTATGAATTATATAACATAACTATAGTCCAGAAGAAGCAGGGAAGGAGAGAGAGAGGGGCGGGGAGAGAACCGTAGGAGGGAGGGTTTTGGGTGGGACCTCACCTATTGTGCAAAATGCAATGCTACATTTCAAAACTACTAAAAATATAGTATAAATGTTTTACTGTGACAAATAAGTAAGTGAGATGATGGTTATGTTAATCAATTTGATGTAAGTAGTCCACCTTGCCTATCGAATCACCACATTGTACCCTGTAATTGTACACATTTATGATTTAATTGAAAAAAAAACAATATGTTATTTACTATAACAGCAATCAGGAACCCAATTTTTTAAAGAGAAAAATGTTTTCTGAAGCTTAAGCAAAAAAAGAAAAAAAAATGCATGAGAATTTCCTAGAAAAATTTAAAAGCAAATAATAAAAGCCAATTTGCTTTTCAATGTTTTACAACTACACAAGATATATAAGAGTGGTATTAACTCAGGAGTAGATAGATGGGAATAAAACAAATAGTGACAGTACAAAATAAAATGTGGATTTGGAAATTAATATATGTAAAGGTGATATTTTAATTAATAAGAAATTATTATTTTAAGAATGGTATTAGAATAATTGCCTATCAGCTAAAACAAAGTTCTTTTCTATTAACTGCCAGATAGCAAATATTTTCATCTTTGTGGGCCATACATACAGTCTCTAGCACAAATACAGTCTCTGCCACTGTAAGAAGGAAGCCATAGATGATATGTAACCAAATGGGTGGAGCTGTGTTCCTATGAAACTTTTATTTAGAAAATAGAGCAGCAGGCCAGAGTTGGCTCATGGGCCATAGTTGGCTCATGGGCCATAGTTTGCCAGTGCCTGAACTAGAAAAAAACTGAATGAATTTTCTATGTCACAAAAATAAATAACAGAAGGTTTAAAAATCTTATTATAAAAAACAAAAACAAAAATTAGTAATTCTAACAAGATTTTAAAGAGTTTTACAGGCTCAGCATAAGAAGTCTTCTTGAATAAATAGGCAACCTGGTAGCAGAAAGAAAATGACTTACATATTTATTGCATAATTGTGTAAAAGTAGAGCATAAGAAACTAGAAACAAACTCAAGAGACAAACTATAGCCGAAGAGAAAGTATTTGCAAGAGCATATGCAAGAAAAAGATAACTGTATCTAAGACAGAGAGTTCTACGTCATCCCATGCATGAGGGCTCCACTGCCACAACCCAACCTGTCCCAAAGACCCCACCTCCTGATACCATCTCCTCGGGGGTCAGGATCTGGGGGACCCGGACATTCAGTCCATAACCCTGACAGTGTCTCCCAGGTTGACCCTGAGGGGAAGAAGAAGAGGCCTCTTGCACTTTCCTTCCCCTCCAGAGCCTGCCTTGCTGCTCTCACAAACACAAGTGAAGCTTTTACAGAGCTGTGTCCTCAACCTTGAATGCCACTAAGGTTTCTATACTCCCTCACAACCATAAAGCCTGCTCAAAGGTCTTCTCAGGAGACCCACCTTCGTGACTTTGTGTGAAATAATATACCCCCTCACCACACACACACCACACCCACACCATACGCACTACATACAGACAGACACACACCCACACCATACGCACCACATACATACACAACTACAGACAGATACACACCACACAGACACACACCCACACCATACACACCACATACATACACAACTACAGACAGATACACACCACACAGACACACACCCACACCATACACACTACATACATACACAACTACAGACAGACACACACCCACACCATACGCACCACATACATACACAACTACAGACAGATACCACACAGACACACATCCACACCATACACACTACATATATACACAACTACAGACAGACACACACCCACACCATACACACTACATAAATACACAACCACAGACACACCACACAGTCACACACCCACACTATGCACACCACATACATACACAACCAAAGACACACACCACACAGACACACTCCCACACCATACACGCTACATACCTACACAATCAGAGACACGTGCACCACACACACGCCACACAGACACACACACACACACACACACCTGACATACACACTACAAACATACACACATGTCATATACATACACTTACCACGTACACACATGCTACACACATACACACTCCTAATCTTATTTATCTTGCTCTTTTTCTTTTTTCTCATAATATTATCATCTTTTAACTGACTACATAATTTATCTATTTGTGTTCTCAATCATCTGTCTCTTGACCATCCAAGAGTGTAAGGTCTAACACAACAGAACCTTTGCCTGCTGGTCACTGGGGTGTCCAAGTGCCCAAGGACAGACTCTGGCACAGATAACGTCATACTAGTATGTGCTTAGGATGTGGCTGATGGGTGGATAGGATAGTATGCGTAATTAGAGGGTCTAAGTTCTCTCACGTTTGCAGCTTTCTAGTGGTCAACTTTACATCACTAAATATGGAGTTGGAGAGAGTTACACCCGATCGGCTGTCCTGAGCCAAGGCAAACCTGCTCTAGTGTAGCATTTGGTACATAGTAGGTGCTCTGCAAAGATTTGCTGAATCAACGAATGCTGAAACACGCAAGTAAACATGGAAATGCAAATAAAAACAATATACAATCTTCACAAATCAAAATGGCAAATGTGTTAACAACGAATAACTTCAAAGCAATGACTCAGTAAACTTCCCTTTAGGAATTGATTCTATGAGGGGGGCGGAGCAAGATGGCAGACGAGTAACAGCTTCCTTGCGGCTGGGCACAGTAAGACTGGGGAGAGAGGACTTCAGGCATCTCTGCCAGGCGGGATCTGCCCAGAAACTTCCCTTTGGGGACACAGGGAGACAGCGTGAGGCTTCTGGACACCCTGAGG
>CAUYON010069804.1:0-24309 GCA_963573935.1 Arctocebus calabarensis | reverse complement strand
TAGTGTTCTATTCATCTTATTTTGTGAGAGTCCATTGCTTAGTTTTATCTTTTGCATCAGTGTGGAAGTTAGGATCTGTCCTTTAATTCCTGAGTTCTTATTTTGCTGTTGATCCATTGTGATGGTCAGTGTGTAGAACAGATTGGAGTATTTCTTGTAGAACTGGTCTTGCTGTGGTGAATTTCCTCAATGATTGTATATCTGTAAATGATTTGATTTCTCCATCAATTTTAAAACTTAGCTTTGCAGGATATAGAATTCTGGGCTGGAGATTGTTCTGTTTGAGTAGGTTAAAGGTAGATGACCATTGTCTTCTTGCTTGGAAAGTTTCATTTGAGAAGTAAAAATGTAAATGTCGTTAATCTAATCTAAGTTCTGTCTACTATTGTGTAATTTTCTTTTACTTTTTTAAGCTATTGTACATAAGCATAGCAATTTTACTATTATACATGCTATGATGTTATAGCTTTTTGTTAATTTAACAAATTGAAAAATAATACATAAAACAACCTTGTCCTCAAATCAGTTTTCTATATTCACCCAGAATTCTTCAAATAATGAGAACAGCATTAGTGTAACTATTCATATAGTAGAGTAATTAATAAACCAAATGTTAGTTGATTAATTTATAGTGAATATTATAAATGATACATATCCCACAATACTCAACCAATCATATTATTGCTTTTTCTCCCTTGCGGGAAGCCAAAATTATCAAGATGTTTTATTAAAAGTTATTATCATTATAGAGAGATTTGAATGAACTTAACAATCTTATTAAGGTGTGATTCTGATACCTCTAAATTAACTAAAATATGGGGATCTGACAAGTTCACAAACTCATCCTAGAAAAAGTGTTACATAATTTTTTGCTTACTATCACTATGATTAACTACGAAGTACTCCTCCGAGGAATCTATGCACTAATGCCAGGGCAATTCAATGCAATTTTAGAACTCTTTTATTGAATGACCATCAGAGCTACATCAGACAAGGTCTGACAAGTAAGCTCCCAAAGTTTTCACCATGCTCTTAGATTGGGAGGACTGTCCAAGCTTCTAAATAAGGTTCATTTTTTTTTTTTTTTTGAGACAGAGCCTCAAGCTGTTACCCTGGGTAGAGTGCTGTGGCATCACAGCTCACAGCAACTTCCAATTCCTGGGCTCAAGCAAGTCTCTTGCCTCTGCTTCCCAAGTAGCTGAGACTACAGGCGCCCGCCACAACTCCTGGCCATTTTTTGGTTGCAGCCGTCATTGTTGTTTGGTGGGCCCTGGGGCTGGATTCGAACCCGCCAGCTCAGGTGTACGTGGCTGGTGCCTTAGCTCATTGAGCCACAGGCGCCGAGCCCTGGGTAAGGTTTATAACCTTGGTACTTTTAATCAAAGTCATTCTAACAGGGGTAAGATGTTATGACATTGTGGTTTTAATTTTCTTTTCCTTCATGATTAGTAATGTTGAGGATTTTTTCAGGTTTTTTGGCCATATGTCTATCTTCTTTCGAAAAACTTGTTATTGTATTTTGCTATCTTTTCAATGGGGTTTCTTTCTTTCTTTGCTGATTTGCTTGAGTTTTTTATAGATTCTGATTGTAGGCAGGGAGTTGAAATATGCCACTCACCCAGCCCTTCAATAGATAAGAACACCTATTGCAAAATTGTCTGTTTCTTGATGTGTACTTAGGCTTGAACCAGGGCTCCAATTCCATACCTTCCTCCAGCAGGGCCATTGGTCTGTGTAGTTCTCTCCCCACTACACTGAATCAGAGGACTTTGGAGTGACAGTGTCTGGGTCTTGAACCTAACTCTTCCCGTTATGAGTATTAGCTAAGACACTGGTGTTGTCTTAGACTTCCTGTACTTAACACACTTTATTATTCATTCCTCTATCCAATATTATTATTCATAATTTCAATAGCTGCCACTGACAATGCTGTATGTCAGCCATGAAACCAAATGCTCTATAATCATTGTTACCCTGTGTTTGTTTTATGTTAGTCCCAAATTGTTACCACTTCTATTCAACCCAGTGATGAAAGTCCTAAACAGAACAATTAGGCAAGCGAAATAAATTAGGAGTATTCACATTAGAAAAGAGGTGGTCCTACTATCACTTTTTGCCAATGATATGATCTTATACCTAGAATAACCCAAAAGTAATTTACAGAACTGAAAAATATACTCAGCAAAGTTTCAGTGTAAAAATCAATGAACACAATTAATGCATTTCTATATATCAATCATTGTCAAGCACAGAGTCAAGTCAAAGACTCAATATATACTTTCCACAATAGCAATGAAGAAAATAAAATACTAAGAATATCCTTAACTAAGAGGTGAATGATCTCTGCAAAGAGAAATAAGAAACCATGAAAAAGAAATAAGAAACCATGACACAATAAAATGAAAAGCCATGTCATGTTCGTGGATCAGTAGAATTAGGACTGTTATAATAAAATGTTTGTCCTATCCAACGTGATTTTGAGATTCAATGCAGTTCTTACACAAATACCAATGTCATATTTCACACATTTAGAAGAAATAATTCTGCACTTCATATGGAACCAGAAAAGAGCCTGATTAGCCAATGCAATCTTAAGCAAAAAGAACAAATCTGGAGGCATCACATTACCAGATGTCAAACTATACTATATGGCTGTAGTAAACCAAATAGCATGGTATTGACATAAAAATTGAGACCATAGACAAAGAAAACACAATAGAAGAGTCAGGCATAAAACCATCCACATTCAGCGAAGTGATCTTTTACAAAGCCAACAAAAATATACACTGGGGAAAAGAAGTCCTATTCAATAAATGGTGCTGGGAAAATTGAATAGCCACATGAAAAAGAATGAAACAGGATCTATATCTCTCACCACTCACAAAAGCCAATTCAAGATGAGTAAAAAACTTAAATATAGGGGATTAAATCATAAGAATTCTAGAAAAAGTATAGGAAAACTTTTCCTAGATACTGGCCTAGGAACAAGAAATTTATGAGTAAGTCCCCAATGACAATCATAGCAGCAACAAAATACAGTAAGAGGGATTGATTAAATTAAAAGGTTTCTGCAAAGCCATGAAAAGTAGTCAAAAGAGCAGAAAGAGAATCTACTGAATTGGAGAAAATATTCACAAGCTGGACATCTAATTATGTTTTCTATGTGATTTATTATAATAATGTTGACACGGCTCTAGTTAGAATTACTCATGTGTCATATTTGATCAAAACAAGTGAGTAATACTGGTCTTTATCTAGTTTGCTTCTTTATATTTTCCAAATTGTCATTCTTAAAATTTTATTACTAAAGGTAATAAAGGTAAGAAGGTAAATTACTATTACCTTCTTAGCACTATTTGAGACATTGAATTCTTTCACACGTCACTGCTTTGATTACTCTTCTTCAAGGTGTTTTTTTTTTTTTTTTACTGAATTATCCCTTAAGTTGGTGTTGCTCAGACATTCATCTTCAGCTCTCCGAGTTCTTCCTGATGTTTCTTAACTGTCTGATCTGACAATTTTTACATTATTTCCAGGACCTTACACACATTTATTGAAATTAATTTTTTCACATCATTTATTGAAAACATATTTAGTTCAGGGTAATCATCTACAGAATTCCAGCACTGTGGAAACCAATAGAAAATATGCTTGTCTTTAAAGTCCTACTCATAAAAAGTAAATAGATTAGGATTTTAAATAGCTCATTTTTGAGTGTATCATGTGAGACTGAAAATATTTATTATAAGGTGCTAAGCTATAATATCTCCTGATTTAAGTCAGCTGTTCTTGAAATTTTATTTGAGGTTGTCTTTTTTTTTTAAATATTATAAATCCGTTAAGTAACCACAGATATGGCTTATCTAGGAAATCTCAACTTAGTGAAAAATTTGTTAACTTCTATAAGTTTAGTGAAATGTTACCTATGTTAACTAAGAGTTCTCAGAAAAAAAATGTAACACTGTAACATTCCCAAATAGTTTATTTTTTTATTTTTAGGATCCTCTGTATAGAACAAAATTGTAAGTATTTTATCACCCATTATTTTAAAATGCTATTTTTATCTTGAAGAGCCACAGTAGATATGCTTCCCTTTCCAAAAATCCTCACATTATTGCAAAAAATGATAGGTACTTGTCAACAAAGTAAAGGTCAACATATTTGAAATAGTTTGGATTTTTGTGAAATAAAAAAACGCATGACATTTTTAAGCTTCAAAATACTTTGTAACTTTCCAAGATTATTTGTAATCGTCTGAACAATCAATATATTTTTATGACTCTTCCCCTCTTCTCAGTTAAAAACAGTATTATATTTTGATTCTTTAAAGCTAAGTTTATAAAAATCTGACCACAGAAATCACTGGACAGTGCTAGAATGGATTACATGTTAGCAATTAGCAAATATTGGCCAGGCAAGGGGGCTCATGCCTATAATCCTGGCACTCTGGGAGGATGAAACAGATTGTTGAGCTCAGGAGTTTGAGACAGCCTGAGCAAGAGTGAGACCTGTCACTACTAAAAAGAATAAAATTAGCAGTGTGTGGTGGTGCACGCCTGTCATCCCAGCTACTCAGTAGGCTGAGGCAAGGGGATTGCTCAAGCCCAAGAGTTTGAGGTTATTAGGACTCCACGGTTCTCTATCCAAGGCAACAAAGTGAGACTCTTGTCTCAAAGGAAAAAAAAAATAGTAAATATTTTTGTTTATTTCAACATTCATTCGTTATATAAATAAATATTAAAACTGTTATTGTCTACCCTTCACTCAGTGTATCTGTGCCTAATCTACTGAGGAGAGATATGTTCTAAATTTCATCACGGTATTCTGAAAGCATGAGTCTCATTATAGGAATTTATCTCCTTAAAATAGTTTGAGTTTGTAAAGTTTCTGACCATTGCATTTAATCTATTTAGTTTAGCAAATAAAGATGCCAAATATACAGGCCCAAATGTATATTTCACCTTGTTTCTTTCCTTGATCTCTAGGAAATGTAACCCTAAGTATTTCCACATACCAAGTTACTTGTGATTTCTTAAAAATGTCTTAAATGTTTTATACCTAAGTATCTTTATGTGTTTTCTGATATGCTGATACCTTTTTCTACCTCATGAATTTCTTTACTTAGTTTAAATAGGAACAATGAAAACATCTAAATTCTTGTAGGAGATATTCCCTGACAGCTGAATATAAGGTAGATGTCTATGATTTATCTCCTTTCCTCTAAACACAGTTCCGAAAACACACTTTGAATGAATTAAAATTTCTCTCTCATTCATGTACTCACGTGCTGTGACAGCATATTTAGCAGCACATTTAAATCCTCCCAACTGTGCGGTATTTTTTCTTAGCAATCTGTAGTGAGACTCCTGGCGAGTTCATCCTCAGAAAATTATAAATTCTAATAATTAGGAACATAATAATCGTCCTAATACAATGATCAATGTTTAAGATCACTGACTGTAATATTAATGTGCACCAAATATGATGCAGACAGTAAATTATAATAACTAGCAAATTGACTTATTATCTTTCTCAAATCAAATCTCAGATTAGATTACTGGATTAATGCTTACACATAGCACATGAGGTATATAAATCAGGTAAAATCATTTACAAGATTACAAAAAGGCAGTATTAATGCCTTTTATAAATTTGGCTATATATTCATATTTAATAAAGGAGGCAAAATGTTAAACACTTAAATTTTAAACTTTAACAGTTAAATTTTTAAACTTTAACAGTTGTTTTTTTTACTCATCTATATATTAGTTGAAAGTACAATCTTACCTTGCATAATTATGTGTGGTCTTTTTCCAACACAGATAAAAACATACAGAAGTATTGTACTGATATATTACCTTTAGCCTCTCTTAACATACTTATGCATGAATTTAATTGATTATGAATAACTGCATCAGATAATTGCTTGATTTGTATCAGAATTTGCTGCTGTATTAAACTGAGATTTCTTTGACCTGGCCTCAAAATTTTCCTGTTATTTTCTAAAGAAATAAGAAAGGAAATATCAATAAAAGGAAGCCTGGCTCAATGTTCTCTATTTTATGAGCTTACTCTGAATTTATTGCTCAGAGTTTTCCTGCTGTCACAAAACTAGGCAATCTTGCTTGTTTTTATTTTTTCCTTAGTGTTCTTGTGTCTAAAAATAATTTGAGAAGCATTACAACTTTGTTGGTCTGAATATATATAAATATGTACATACGTTTTCTATTTGCTGTATCTTGTAATATGGTGAAAAGGAAATGAATTATCAGGGTATTTTGATATATGTTTTTAGATTTGTCTCATAACACTGTGTCATATTTATAGAACTATATTCTAAACTTTGTCGTTATTAATATTTTATTGTATAATTTTACTATTATTTATATCATGATTCATATTTAATACTTCTCTTTGAAATGTTGTGATTGACATATTAAATTTATCACTTAACTGATAAAAAAATTTTGTGTAAAAGTTATAATTCAAATTTAAAATATGAGTTTAACAACATAAAGCTTTCATGTTTAATGTTTGATCACTGTGTTATTTCTCAGACACTGGGATCTTAACTCAGGGAGAAACTGTTGTTACTGTAATTTTTTTGTTTGTCAAAAAGTGGCAAGTATGAGAAGTCTTTCCTGATAAATTGGATTCTTTATTTCTGTGATTCTATGCATCATGCTATTTTTCACCTCTACTGACATAGCTTGTGATAGATATTCTATTTTTTATTGTGTTTTTCTTCTTTTTCTTTTCCTTCCCTAATACCTTTAAGACAGTTTTCTGAGTCAATGACTCATGAAACTAAAGTGTCTACTTCTGATCTAACATATGATTTGCCTGTTGTAGTCTGGCCAATTTAGCATTCATCTCTTACAAAATCCTCCTGAAGAAGTCATTTTGCACACTTGAATAATATGCATCCTAGCTCTCTGCTGGCATACCTTACAGCTTTACTTTCAATGTTGAATGCAATTTGTTCCCGAGCATTAGTTCTTGGATTGTATTTTCAAGATACTGCATGCTTTCAATACCAGAGCTAAGTTCAATCCCTGGTACACCCAGGGTGTAAAGAAATGACATTCAGAATAAAAAGACAAATCTAGGTCACAGTTACTACATATTCCATGTTGTTTAATTCTGCAGTTAGTCCAGCATTTATTTCTAATGATGACACTAATAAGTAATTGATACAAGGAAATGTTAGTGGCTAATTTAATATCAAGCACAGTGTAACAGGGCATAGTCTAAATACTTCTAATTTTTAAATAAATCTTATGATGCAAATAGTCATTAAGTAGCATAACTCAGAAAATTTTAGATATGTTTAGTTTTCCATTATATTATGTAAATTAACATAATTTTATCTATTTTATTTTTATAACACTCATAATATTTTCCATACATAAATGCTGGGTTTTTTTTTACAAGAACTCTGAGTTATAGAGTAACATCTTAGTGGTATGAAACAATGATCATTTTATTAAGCTCATGAAATCCACAAATCGCCTAGAAAGAGTTAAAAGGGTGAGGATTGAAAACATTTAGAGGGCTGAAACGATCTACTTTGAAGATGGGTTCTTCAATCATGAATTTGCAAACTGGCCTGACAGGGGAGAAAAATTAGCTTTGCTGGAACTCTAGACTGGAAGGCTCAGGATGCAATCTAACTTGTCAGATGGGTTACAAAGTTTAATAAGGCATATCTGGAGAGGGGGCCTTCAGAGAAGAGAATACCAGGGCATCTAGGTGAAAGCTACATGCCATTTACAAGGCAGCTTCAGGAGTCATAGAGCTTTTCTCTTCCATGGCCAGTGTAAGAAGCAATCAGAAAACAACTTGGACACGCTAAAAACACCAACTTTAGCATCATGCAATTCATCTATGTAAAAAAAACACTAGTTCCCCTTTAACATCTTTAATTTTTTTTTAAAAAGAAACCAAATCACATTCAAGGGTATGGGACCAAGAACCCACAGTATTAAATGTTAATATGTATATAATCTGCTGTCTGCATTAAATATTTGAAAGCTAGATGCTATAGTTACATATTATTTTTCAAATGAAGGAATTGGTATATAGAGATTTTGCAGTATTTATATAAGACAAAAAATAGATAAAGCAAGATAAACAGTCTCATTTGAAATTTTGGTATATTCAGCTTCAAAGCCTGGTTTTGTTGAGAAAAATAAAGTTCAGGGAGGTGACATAGATTGTCAAAAATTACAGAGAAAGCATTACAACCCAGTAATACACACGCAGTATAACATAGATATTCTGTTCAAGACCAAACAAAGCAAATACAACTGTACGACACAATTAGAGTCTTTCAGTTTCTGGAGTGTAATGCACCAAAATTATTTCTTCCATATGCATCTGGTATTAATTGTTCCCACAACACTTTCAGATCAAGACTAATCATACTTTTTTATTTCTCAAATTGAACTAAACTGGACTACTGCTACTAACTGCCAGAGAGGCAGTAAATCTATCCTCCTCTTTTACATAATTGATAAAACATGGCCTACATTGTTCAAAATGCTACCCGAATTTCTACTCCCAGTGAGTGGCCCTCCCTCAGGTCTCTACTGCTGCATAGCAGTTAGTTATCTTTATGTCTACAGAAATCTACTATATCAAGCACTCATACTAGAATGTGTCTCCAGAAACATCACTACTTATTAATGGCAGCTCAGCTAGCAATTCAAAAATTTTCAGTGACCTCTTATTTAAATTTTTATCTTTTCTATTTTATATCTCTAATCCTTTAAAAATCAAAGATACTAACACATTTGAAATTAAATAAAATGATGATTGTCATCATCATTGTATCACCTCAGGGAACAACTTTTATTAATCTTTAGAATCATTTAGCAGAACAAGAAAGGTAAAATTAATCACCAGTCAATGACTACTTGTAGATGGAAATTGTAATTTAACAAACACGTCAAAATGATCAACAGAAGACAAATAATCTACCATAATTTTCATTTTCCAAAATTTATCCACCAAGAGAGGATCATCAAAGACACAAGAGTAATAATAAAATTGGTTTGAAAATAGCCATGAGTTCCTACTCATGATTAATCATAGATTTACGGACACTGATGCCTTTAAAACCCATCATGCCTCACGGATGACATACAGACCCAATTAGTGACAATTAAATACTATTTTAGTTTTGAATTCATTTTTTTCTTTTTTGGTGTGTTATCTAGGTTAAGGACATTGTTCATTTGGGATCAGAGCATGTAGGTCAGCTACCAGTTATTATATTTGCTATATCCTATTATTTGTTCTTATTCCATTCATTTGAGACCATCAAAAGTACAATCTATGGAATACTACTCTCCTAAAAATATATACATACATATTTTAAAAATGTAAAGCAAATTTACATGTATATTTTTATATATATACATAAACATATATACACACATGTCAAGAATAAGCAGAAGTGTAAATTTATTACTAAATACACATGAAACATGCCTAGGTTACTTTGAAAAAGTACTCTAGAATTCAGAATACACAAGATTCACAAATAATAAACAATAGTCATAGTCTATATTGATGTCAAAAAATTCAAAAATGAATGTGCTATACTGAGAATTTAATCCTAGAATCCCTCTCTATATTTTCTTCTCCTCTATAAATGCTATTTTTACAAAGATAGAATTGATTTGACACTAAATTCACAATCATTGTTGAAAACAGCATCCTAATACAGTAACAAATGATTAACTGATGTTTAATCTGATTCAAATAAGATTCATTAAGATAATATCATAAGGGTAATAAATGACCATGTATTTCAATTGAAAAGTTATGATTTTCTTGGTATTAAATAATTATTAATTCAAGTTAATTTAGTAGGAAAAATACAAAATTAATAATGAAGTCTTCCTTTGCTATGTAAAATTTCTGTCCACATTTTTATTAAGCCAAATCAAATCATGCACATATTATCTAGAAATTAACATTTACTGAAGTGTATTTCAATAAAATTTCCTTTATTTCATGCTAAAAGTATCTCACATGTTAAAATAATATCTTTTCTTTGGTTTTGAACCAAGCAACTCAAATAAAACTGAAAATTTAAAATATCAAGAAGCCGTGACAGTACCAATTCATATATGTATATGTGCACAATCAATTTGTACATTTTTCACATAACTGCTTACTCACTTTTAAAGATCCAAGAGTGTAAAAATATCACTATATGTGCCAGTTTTTTTTAACATATCTGTCACATCAATCACTTAGTTGCCATTTCTGTGTGTATGGGCAGACACTTAAGCTCTACTGTTTTAGTAAATATCAGCAATACAATACTGGATTATTACTTTTATTTAAACATGTGTCTTTTTTAAAATTACATTTCTAAATTTTGTAGATATGCAGAGAAATAACTAACGGTTTAATAGAATTCATTTATTTAAATCTAGAAGAATCCACAGTTTGAACATATGGTAAAGGCCAATTCTGCCATGTGTGGGCAATTAGATATGTTTTGAGGAAAGCAGAAAGCTGGCATCTTTTAAACCACAAAATACGCAATGCAGGTCTAAAGCCATCCCTCACAAATCAATGTTAAAATTTAATAAATTTGAATTTGATCAAACATGACCATTTAAAATTACTCATAAAGTCACTTGTCTGTGTCTAGAGGTAAAAGAAAATAAATTATTTATCTCTGGAAACTAGGAGACTGTCACACTGAGATTAACCCCCCAAATCACAGATAAATTTATAAGATCAACTTTAAACACATACACACACCCACAGCATCAAGCAGGTATTACATTCTATGTTGACAATAAACTCTGAGGTTGCAAATGAGAGTAAAATATTAATAGTACTTTTTCTACTGTCTTTAAGGATACTGTGATATGACATAGTAATTAGTTGCCTTTGCTGTTTTCATAGAGAGTTACTCTTTTTGTGCTGTAGCCATTATTGGATATGTTTTTTCTTAAATGTATACAGAAATAAACTTACTCAATAATTATTTCACTGACTCTTCCCTTGGGAATGGATATTACAAGTTGTAAGCAGGTAAAGGTGTGCTTATACTATTTCCATCCCCTCCTTATTCAATCAAACACTAACTTATATAATGCTTGAAAATAACTCTGCAGATGAAATTAAGAGCAGTTAACAGACAAGTTTAAAATGTAGAGATGTAATATATTTTTTTCATTTCAGAATATTACAGGGTACATATATTTTGGTTGCATAATTAGCTTTTGTATATTGTAAGTCAAAGTTACAAGTGTACTCTTCTCTCCAGAAAGTGTGTGATATACCCATTAGATGTGAATTTACCCATTCCCACCACCTCCCTCCTACATACTTGAATTCAATTGAGTTTTGCTTCCAAATGTGTACATAAATGCTGATTATCTAGTTCTATTTTTGTATTGAGTACATAAGGTGTTTGTTTTTCTCAATTCTTGAATACTTCACTTAGGAGAATGGTCTCTAGTTACTTCCTAGTTGTTACAAAAGATGCTAGGTCACATTTTTGTGGCTGAGTAGTATTCCGTGGTATAGATATACCACATTTTATAGTCCATTCATGTATTGATAGGCACGTGGGTTTCCACATGTTTGCAATCTTGAGTTGTGCTGATATAAACATTCTAGTGCAAGTATTCCTTATAATGAAATGTCTTTTTTTTTTGCCCTTTTGGGTAAATATCTAGTTGTGGGATTGACAATTAAATGATAGGTCTACTTTAGTTCTCTAAGGTATCTATGTACCGTTTTCCATAGAGATTGTACTATTTTGCAGTCCCACCAACATTGTAAAAGTTTTCCTATATCTCCACATCCTCACCAGCATCTGTTGCTTTGAGACTTTGTGATATTGGCTATTCTCACTGTAGTTAGGAGATTTCTTAATGTGGTTTTGATTTGTAATTCTCTGATGATTAAAGATGTTGAGAATTTTTTTTCATATGTTTCCTGGCCATTAGTCTATCTTCAGTTGAAAAAATCTGATCATGTCTTTTGCCCACCTCTTATTGGGGGTTGTTTGAGTTTTTTCTTGATGAATTGCTTGAGTTCTTTGTAGATTCTGGTTGTCAGCCCTTTATCAATATGTAACATGTAAATATTTTGCTTTATTGTATAGATCGTCTATTAGCTCTATTGACCATGTGTTTGGCTGTGCAGAAACTTTTTAGTTTTATTAGGTCTCATTTATTTATTTGTGTCTGCTCTGACTGCTTTTGAGTTTTTCTTCTTATAAATTATTTGCCTAGGCTAACATCTATAAGAGAATTTCATACATTTTCTTCTATGATTCTTAAAGTTTTATGTCTAATGTTTAAGTCTGTTATCCATTATGAATTAGCTTTTGTGAGTGATGATAGGTGCGGGTCCTATTTCAGTATTCTACAAGTGGTTACCCACTTTCCCCAGCATGATTTATTGAATAGGAATTGTTTTCCTCAGTGTATGTTTTTGTGTACTTTGTCAAAGATTAGATAGAAAAAAAAAAAAAAAACAAAGATTAGATAGGAAGATAAATATGATCTAATATTTAGGGTCTCAGTTCTGATTGATAAGTTTGTCTATTTTTAAGCTAGTACCATGCTGTTTTAGTTATGATGGCCCTGAGTGTAGCTTGAAGTCTGGACAAGACATGTCTCCAGATTTGTTATTATTTAAGGTGACATGGGCTAGTTGGGTCTTTTCTGATTCCATACAAAGTGTAAAGCTATTTTTTCCTAAATCTGAAAAAAATGATTTTGGTATTATAATGAGGATTGTATTGAATCTGGAAATCACTTTGAGTAGTACAGATATTTTAATAAATATATTCTGCTGATCTTTGAGCATAGTAAGTTTTTCCATATGTTTATATTGTCTGCGATTTCTTTTCTCAGTATTTCACAGTTCTTCCTATAGAAGTCTTAAATATTTTCCTAGATATTTGATTTTCTTTGATGATACTGTGAAGGGCATTTTGTCTTTGATTTGGTTTTCAGCTTGACTTTTGTTGGCATATATGAAAGCTATTGATTTTTCTCCATTGATTTTGTAACCTGAGACTTTGTTAAATTTATTTATCAATTCTAGGAGTCTCTTGGTTGAATCTTTGGAGTTTTTTAGATGTAAAATCATATTATTGACAAAGAGAATATCATCTTTGATAAATGCTTTCTATTGAGAGGATCATATGGTCCTTGTTTTTCCTTCTATAGTGAATTACATTTATAGATTTGTATGTATTGAACCAGACTTTTATATCTGACATGAAACTTACTTGGCAATGATGGAGTATTATTATTTTTTGATGTACAACTTGATTCGGTTTGCTAAGATTTTATTGAAAATTTTTGCATCTATCTTAATAAGATATATTGACCTGTAGTCATCTGCTTTTTGTATGCATGTATGTATTTTTCTGGCTTTGGTATCAAGGTGATATTAACTTTGTAGAATGAGTTAAGGAAGGGTTCCTTCCTTCTTAATTCTGCACTATAAGTACAAGATTTTTGTAGGTTTGGCAAAATTCAGGCATGGAACCATCTGGTCTGAGCTTTTTTATTGGAATCATCATTGTTGCTTGATGTTGGTCTGATCAATTTCAGTGCTTGATGTTGGTCTGATCAAAAGTTCACCTTCCTCTTTATTGAATTTAGGAAGATAGAGTGATTCAGAAATTTGTTTATTTATCCCACATTTTTAAGCTCATAAGTATAGAGATTTTTATTTTATTCAATAATATATTTCCATATCAATCATGACGTTTCCTTTTTATAGACACTAATGCCTTACATGTGTGAAAATTTTCAATCCAATGTCATGAAATGCACAATTTATGAAAAGAGCAAAGAGAATATGTTTTAAAAGCAGTAACTGTATTGTTAGTGATGATGCAATTTATTATACTTGTAGCAAGAATTGTAGAGTCAATTATTGTTTCTGGTTATAAGTTAGTATTATAACATAATTTATTGACTTTCTGTTTATGATATTTACAGAAAATATTCTCCATAATGAAAAAAATACTATAATCTTATTCTAATTCATATTATTCCCATAGATATTCCCATGATAAGTAGATTATTAATATTACTATACACATAATTTACAACATATGATAGGTGTTGGTTCTTGAGTGCACCCTTCTTGGCATACTTTTCAAACATCTATTCTCAAGTCTAAGGGAATGCTTGCTTAACATGGTAGCAACTATGTACTTATAGTTCTTTACATTTAAATTACTTAAATTTAAAAAAGTTTAAACACCTATTTTTCAAATGCACTGACCTTTGGGATGTCTCAGGAGCCAAATAGCTGGTAGCCACTTAGTAGACAGCATAGATTAGTCAACATTTCATTCAATGGTGATAGTTGCATTTAAGTGTCTGTTTAAGGAAAGTGATTGCCAAATTTTTTTTGATAATGAATATAGAAATGCAAAAATAGTCTCATTTTTTATAAATATAATGCAATACTTAATCAAAAGAAAAATGAGTTGAGTTTATTCATGCAATTCAACTTCCTTAGACAAATTATTTATGACACAACTAAAAAAATTCTGATACACAAGAACATTGACAGTGAGTTGACATATGTTACTTTTAACAATTTTAGTTTGCCCAGACAAAAATCACAATACCAGGAATTGAGCTCTCAAAAAGTAAACCACAGTCTCATTGTGAACTTCCTCCCAAGTGTCAAATGACCTTATTTTTAATTAAATAAATGTATAAATATAATGTTTTGAATATTTTTGAAAACATAGTGACATGAAATGTTTCCAATTACCCTTATATTACACATAATAGATCATTAAGAATAGCACATGTAATAGCACAAATTTACATAGTACATATAAAGGGGAATTCAGTGAGATCATAAGATTACACATTTATTGCTGTAGTCAACACTTCTTACTTATGTTTCCCAGAGAACACTATGTTGGGTATTGTGGTTAACTTTACAAAATCCATTTATTCTTTGTCACTGAGCAACAGTGAGTTGTTATTTGGAAAAATAACATTACCTAAAAAGCAAGGATTTATGTTCCTAAGGAGATCAAATAAATACTACTATGGTTTGTTTAAAAATACACATGTGATTCAATTTGGGCTGACAATTTCCAGGACAAAGTTTACAGCAGATGTCACAGAAAGTTTTCCCCTACTTTTACAAGACACAAGTGGGAAGCAAAACTACTTTCTCTGTCCTCAAAATAGGTCCCTTTGTTATCTATGATGGGAACTGGTCCTGATATAAAAAGCAAGTATGATCAAGAGCAAGACATTGTCTCTACACAAAATAGAAAAATTTAGCCAGGCGTGTGCACGTCATCCCAGCTACTCAGTAGGATTGCTCACTTAGCTCAAGGCTTTGATTTGAAGAGAGTGTAATAACACAATGGCTCTCTAGCCAGAGGGACAAAGCAAGCCTATCTCAAAAACAAAGAAACAAAAGGAATCCAAAACACTGAATTAATTAGCACTTAACCCCACCCTAACCAAGAACTTTGATGTGTGAGAATCAATAGTTTCCTTATTGCATAAACCAATTTAGTCTGAATTTCTGTCACGGACATGACAAACCAAGATAAATGGTTCCATGTATCTTGGCATTTTCTCCTTTCCTCTCTAGTTCTCATCTGTTCTACCTAGAATCTAACATCTTTTCCTACTTACTTGCTATCCATTCTTCATATCCAACTCAAATATTTCACTTCTTGTATCTATTGTATTAGATACAATATTATCTAATCACATTTTAAACAAGCCTATACTAATTGTGCAAATGATACATCATTTTCCCTATGCTTTTATTTTTAATTATATACAACAGCTGCACATATTTATATTTTTTGACACACTCATACAATGTCTAGTAATCAAATCAGGATGAAAAGGATATCCATGACCTCAAATGTTTATCAATTCCTTGTATTGAAAACATTGCAAATCTTCTAGCATTTTGAAATACAATATAAATTCTTGTTAATTAAAGTCACTCTGTTGCACTCTCAAACACTTGAATATATTCCTACTATCTGACTATATTTTTGAACTCATTAATCTCTCTCGTTAACTCTTCACCTTCTCCTTCCCAGCCTTGATTTCATACTTGTACTAAGTATATCTTTTTGATTCAACTTTATAATGTATTTAGAAGTTTTCAGTTCTTCAAAAAGAGTATAAACAAAATTAAACAGGGAATCTGTTTTATTTTTTTTTAAGTGTAAATAATTTAAAAATTATTTTCAAAAGACAAATCAATACATGTGGCATACAGATTTGAGTAGCTAAAGTAGTAATAAATTTATTGACTCTAAAATGATGAAAGTAAAGAATATACTTACATTACAAATGTATAAAATATCCACCTATTGGGCAAAATGTAAGTATATATGCTTACACATCTGGAACTGGGACTTTACCTAACAAAGGCAAACATTGTAACCTCATTGTTTGTAGCTTCTTATTAAATCTGGGGGAAAAATTATTCATAATAGAGGAAGAAAGAAATTCATAAAAGAATATACTAAAATAAATTATATTCTCAATACATTTACTGACATTTGCAAAATTAATTACATTTTTCCTAAAGAAAATATCAATAAATTTTAAGTTGGAAAATCTTCAAAGAATTAAAGATATTCATAGGCTGCACTTTCTGCTTACAATGCAGTAAAACTAAATATCAATGCAAACACCCTAAAAATTTATGCATTTGCATTTTTAAACAATTATTTATAATTTTTATATACAGAGTGCAATCTGGGAAAGAACAAACTAATGCGGGATGCTGGCTTTGTCTTCTGAGTCCCTGTATATTTTAATTAGATAAAGAAGACTAGAAGGATCCCAGAGTCTAATACAACAATGTAGGAAACCACTAGAAATGCACAAATGTGCTGATCCTGGAAAGAAGGAGGGTCATGTCCCATGGATGGGGCAATGGTTCACTCAGAGAGTCGTATGCTGTGCACTTTGTTCTTGCCCTTACATGCTATTTAATTAGGTTAGGATAAATGCACTACCTAAGGCATTAAGATCCCATAAGGCATAGGGTCATATGTTAGGTTTCAACAAATCATAATACTAGAGGTTCTCAACACGCGATATATGCCTACCCTATCACCTGAACTCACTTTGAGGGTGAAAAACTAGAAACTTGTGACTACTTTACTATAATAACCTGTTTTCTGTAGCCTAAACTCAAGTTCTTTGGTTAGAATGAAATGGCCTTCCGGCCTTGGTCTTGAGTAACCTTTTAGTCTAACCTCCAGACACATCTCTCTCTACATATTTAGTGACATCTATATTGAAGTGCTTTGGGCACTTTTATAAAACTTTCTTTCTTGACTCATGCTAATCTCTCTGAAAATCCCCACTCCTACAATTTTTACTTATGGGCTTATACAAATCATCTTTTAAAATGCATGTTCCAGCTCCATGAAAAGAATTGAGGGTTCTCCCTTAGTGCTGCTGTATCACGTGGTTCAAACCTATATTACAGTACTTACTAATTTTCTCCACATTCCTAGACACTAAGGGGATTTCTGTAAATCATTGTATTCTTAGTACCTAATGTAAGAACTCATTTATTTGGTAGTTAATAAATGATATTTTTGCTGAAATAAACAAAATTAAATTCCAAAATACTTTCAAGGACATACAAGGGTAAGAGTGTTTAGCTTACATATTCCTATTAATTTTATACATGTGTAGAATTCCACTACAACGTTAAACATAATATTTTTGCTCCTGTGTAAATTTTAGTAAATTGCTTTTAAAAATTCAGATGTAATATTTATGTTTCTGTTTAATTTGCATTATCAGTGCATTCATATAGAAAATGTATATCTATATTATGGCTTAATAATATTTTTAATAAAATTTTCCAAGTTGAAATGACTTGCAGTTAATCACACCATGGGAGGAATATTAACATTGTTTGTCAATGTCCTGTCTGCTGTATCTCACTGATAATTTTCTGTAGGTGATCCTAATGATTTGAGTGCTGTGTTAAAACGCATTAATCATATTATGAAATATTACGTGCTTTTATTGTGCTTGAAAGGAGATCCCTGTTGTACAAGTTCGTTTTACTATGAAACAGTTTACCTATTTCAGATAATATAATGATTTATTTTTGATTTTTCCCTTCAGAAAATCTAACAATCTCTTTACGTTAAAAAATGATTTAAATAAATAGTAAAGTGGTTACTTTATTACCATATTGAAATTTTTTTCAAATGATGCAAGTAATTGACTTATAATTATTATTCATAAAGAAATTATTTGAGAATTGTAAGACCTGCATGCAACAGTTTGAATATTTGAACACATGATGTATATATTTTAAGAGGTATACTATGTATTAGAATGTAAGCATGCTGAAGGATTTCATTCATTCTTTTTGGATAAGTGATGAATGGAATATCATACAAATTACTCTGAAATGAAAGACAGTATTGCCTTCCTTTACCATAAAGAAACTGAATAGTATCTGTTGATATGTGCCTTAACCAAACATCTCAAATTAAGTGGGATCACTCTAAATCTCTTTTTCTTGCTGTGTCTGTCTTTCCCTTCTTTTCTTTTTTCCTTCTTTTTTTGAGACATAGTCTCACAATGTCACCTTTGGTACAGTGCCACGGCATACAGCTCACAGCAACCTCAAACTCTTGGGCTTAAGCAATTCTCTTGTCTCAGCCTCCCATGTAGCTGAGACAACAGGGGCCTACCACAATGCCAGGCTATTTTTTTGTTGCAGTTGCCATTGTTGTTTAGCAGATCTGGGCAGAGCTCAAACCCGCCAAACTCCGGCTGGTGGCTGATGCTGCACCCTCCTTCTTTTTTTGACTATGCTTTATTTCTGAGTTAGCTTTGTTTTCAAATAAACTTTTCTCCATGTGAAGAAAATTCCCCATATGTTTTTCTATTTACCATTTAAAATTAAAAATTTTAATTATTGGATACCTTGATTCTCTATTCCCTGATTTTATATTTAGAAACAGTCTAGGAAACAAAATATTGGATACTATTATATAGTCAATTGTCAGTTCAAGGTATAAGATGTGAGACAATAGCAAATATATCAGAATTGCCAGACCACAGGAAATAATATTTTTGTGACCACTCCAAAATTAATATTTAACCTGATGCAACCATAATATACAATCAATAAAGAAAAGTAATGTTCAAAATATCTTACAAAACAGCAGAGAATTAAAATATTGAAAATAGTCTTTTAGATATTAAAAATCAATTAAAGTATGTATAATGATATACAGTAATGTCACAGTATCAAAAGAAAATCATCCAGAAATTTTCTACTTATCATTCCTGTTGGGTGGAGCTGGCCTGCCGTGGTCACCCATTCAGAATGTCCAGTACCCAGCACTGCCAGACTCACAGGCTGTCCCATGCTCCACACTGCCTTGGCCTGGCGGGGAGTACTTGCTGTCTGGACCTTCAACTTCTTACTTGGATAGGATGGCAGACTAACGGGAGTGACTAAAGATGGAGGATAGAAACCGAATTATGGTGATGGTCTGTTGCCCAGTAGGAACAGATAGTCAGGAGACATGAGTGATCTTACATTGGCCTGGGTTCATGGACCCATTATTAGACAATTAAAATAGAAAAATTAGACACCTGCAGGTTCTCAGGGAAGGTTTGGAGAAGACATGTGCTTATGAGGAAGTTGGAAGTTTGCTGTGTAACCCCAACCAGTCAATCTTCAAAGCAGGAGGTAATAGCCCAGCAACTCTGGGCGGTGCAGAGGCAGCTTGGCTTATAAAAGATGATGGAGGTTGCTGTGAGCTGTGATGCCACAGCACTCTATCCAGGGTGATAGCTTAAGGCACTGTCTCAAAAAATAAAATAAAATAAAATAAAACTTTAAAAAAAAAACGATGGTGTGTGTTTAGACTCTGAGAGTTCTTTTTCACTCGCGGAAAAGGACACATCTTGCTCTTTGAGCTGTATTTTCCTTATAGTTCGTGGGCTTTTGTTCTGTAATAAATGTTTGTTGACTTGATTACTTTGTATTTGTGATCACTCCTCATCTGGGAGCAAGGAACCAGGGAACGTCCACCTCCTGAGGGACCTGGCACGTCTCCTAGCAGTATCCAGAAATAGGTAACTATATGGTACCAATAACCACACCATAAATGGCTTTTGATTTTTCCTTCTTTTTTTGAGACAGAGTCTCACCTCCACAGTTATGGTCTTTTTCAGGTTGTTCTAATTTTTAATAATTTCTAACCTTGTGATCATGTTCCTAAAATCCACGTTTCTGTTAGAATCACCTATTACGCAAATCCTATCACTTAGTGCCCCCAGATTCAGTCTAAACTGTTTCACATAATTGCAAAATCCTTCCTCATCCTATTCCTGTTCACCCCTTCATACACTTGTACACTTCCTAACACTGTGTACACTTTGCTATATTTAGGTCTCTGATCATGCTATCTGCATGATTTCACACACATCTCCATGATTTCAAATGTAGTTATTTTATGTTCCCTGAAATAGTCTTTATTTTCTCCATCATCATGCGTCTGTCTTTCCAAATTGTCAATTTATGGATTGACAATCCAATTCAATTTAAAGATGATTTCCTTAGGGAACATCCCTTTCCCAGCAGTCCCAAAATTTTTGGCACCAGGGACTGGTTTCACGTAAGACATTTTTTTCCATGGACTGGGATGGGAAAGATGGTTTTGCCACAAGTTGGTAAGCAGAGATTTATTATGGTCTCTGTGTAGTCAAATCTCTATACTAAGGATAATCTGTATTTGGAGCTTCTCTTAAATACTAGCATCACTATCTCAGCTCCAATCCAGATGACAAGGCATTGCATTCTCTTAAGGAAGGTTCAACCTAGATCCCAACAACAAGTGCCAGTCTGGGGCTTGGGAACTGGGGATCCCAGCCTTAACATCCACCTCAATAACTAGTTCAAATATATTACTCATAATAAGTTCCTGTTTCACACAGAATGGAATTTAACAACTAATGTTTATTTTCTTTTTCTTCTCCTGCCTGTTGATTTTGTGAGGGTAGAATATTACACTTTACATTTTCCTCTACAACTCTTTCCCTATAAACTTAGATGAAATTGGAAATATTATCTAAATCAGTGAATAAAGTATTTATAAATAGAAAATTCAATTTTAATGAAATTTTAAAAATCACTATAATTGATGATTTTTGCCTCAGATTCAGACCTTTATATTAGAGTATTTTTTTTAAATTCCTTTATATGTGGAATTTCCATATTTAATGGAACAAAATATACAAAATAATGTGATAAATGCTTTATAAAGGAAGAACAAATAATTTCCCCTTGAATTCACATATTCTTGAAGTACATATGAATTTTAAATAGATTGTGGTGGAATTCTTTCCAAAAAATATTCAAATTTGGATTTACACAAATTTTTTTGAATGTGCTCACATTCCTACTCATACCAATATTTGTGTTATCACGTATTTTTAATTGAGCTTTAAAAACCTTAATTGGGGGGAACACTGTATTTCAATGGTTGTTTCCATACACATATTTTCTTACTATTAGATTTTCTTACCTATAATTTTTCTATCAAATATAATTGGAAATATACTGGATATATTTTTTACACAATTGTTTAACTTTTCAGTGTTAATATATTCTATTCTTGGCCACGTTGGCTGATTTATAATAGGACTTCTCACTTCTCTGTGAAAAGCTGGATGATCAGCTGGCGGCTGGATAATAAAGCGTTGGCTTCCTCATGCATCTGACGGTTGCTGGTTGCTGGCTGCATCACTTCAGTTCTCCTTACAAGTCATTCATTAACTTGAGTCATATCCCAAAGGTAGTCTCAGGTTTTCAAACAGAGCAGAAGCACAGAGTCCAATTTAGTATGTACAGGTGCATGTATAATTTTAAAAACACTATTTGTACATTTCCTTTATTGACTTATGATTTTGTAAATAAGTTTGATGAAAAGTAGAAAGATCGCATTGACTAGTTTGAGAAAAGAATATGCCATAATAGTTTCTCAGCACTCTATTGCTTGAATCATTGTCATTGATCCTAATTCACAGATAATCATTTTGAAAATTCAGGCATATATCTTAAACACTGATACTCAATTATGTCTAAAATTGCTTGAAAATGTAAAATTAGTCATTCTTAGAACAAATGACAAATCATCTCAAGTAAAATAATGGTGAAGTATTATAAATCCAATTACAATGAATCACTAGTAACAACTGCAAATTATGTAAGTGAAATTGACAAATTTAGAAGTCAATGAAAAGAGGAATTTATATGAAAAGAGAATTATGTATCTTATTTCATTTATGCTTATGACCTAGCTCCCACTCTCCATTTCGTATATGTCTGATTTAAAGCTTAGTAGTAGAAGTTCACATTCTTTCTCCTTCCTCACTTCCCCACTTCTTCCTTCTGTTCCTCCTACTATTTTTCCTCTTTATCCTTTACAACAAGTGTCCTCAAACTATGGCCCAAGGGCCACATGCGCCCCCCCCCAGGACATTTATCCGGCCCGCTGGGTGTTTTTGCCTCCACTGCCTGTCCTGTTTAGCAGCAGACTCATCCTGGGTCTGCAAAATCTGTTAGTGGAAAAACCACTGGTTGCATTCCCAAACAAAACGTGTGGATTCAATGATAAAGTTGCAAAAGAAGTTCCAATTCAGACTTAAAGAGCTTCATTTCCATGAACAGGACATACGGCTTTTCTATAACCCATTTTCGATTGACACTGAAAATGTGGTGGTCAGTCCCTGAAGTCACCACCCCTCTGCCAGCTGCTCCTCCTGTGCCACCTCCGGTCAGCGTCTCTGGCAGGTGGGAGCCAGATGTTGATGGGTGTGGCAGGGCAGTCAAGTGCTCCTGCAGCTCAGGCTCTGACTTTGCACTGGCGGTGGCTTTCCAGCTTCCCTATGGGACTGGCCTGTGGCACCTGGATACTCAAAGTACGTTTCCACTGTTGCTTGAGGGACACATGCAGTGGAATTCAGAATTCCTGGAGAATTGCCTTTGTGAGAGGCTGGAAGTATTTCTTTAAAATCCATCTCTTAGTTTTTCAAAGAAACATCAAGAAACCATGAACAACATTAGTAATGAAGAGTTTGAATACCACTTGCTTGATGAAGGTTTTACTGCCAAGGACATTCTGGATCAAAAAATCAATGGAGTTTCCTCTTCTGATGATAAGGATGCCTTCTATGTAGCAGACCTCGGAGATGTTCTGAAGAAACACTGAAGATGGCTAAAAGCACTTCCTCTTGTTCACTCCCTTTCATGCAGTCAAAAGTAATGACAGTAGAGCCATTTTGAAGACCCTCGCTGCCATTAGGACAGGATTTGACTGTGCTAGCAAGACTGAAATACAATTGGTGCAAAGTCTTGAGTGCCTCCAGAGAGGGTTATCTATGCAAATCCTTGTAAACAAGTGTCTCAAATTAAGTATGCTGCCAATAATGAGGTCCAGATGATGACTTTTGACAGTGAAATCTAACTGATGAAAGTTGACAGAGCACATCCAAAGGCCAAGTTGGTTTTGCAGATTGCCGCTGATGATTCCAAAGCAGTCTGTTGACTCTTTGATCATGACTAGATCTCCAGGAGGGAAAAGTTCCTGTTTTAGTTAGTATGTCCCTCCCCAAAAGGGGAGCAGGACTTTCAGGCATGATTGGGGAGGCAATCATGAGAGAACAGCAAGTCATCCCAATTGCAGCTTAAAGGCTGGGAGAAAAATTTGGTAGCCAGCTTTCTAGACCCCCCCTGTGTAGTTATGGATTTGGGAGATAAAAGACCAAGGTTAGAGAGAAGTACAGAAAAGATTGCTCCAGTGTCCAAAAGAAATTTTATCTCCTGTCGCTCCACTATAAGGCAAACCTGGGGCTCTTGAGGGGTGATGACACAAGCTGGAGCCATGAGAATTTTCCCCAGGCACCCTCTGTCCAGTTTGGGCTCCGATGCGGTCACTGTGCCAGGAGGCCTTCGCCTCTGGGGACAGGCCACCTTCCAGTGGTCACCCTTGCATTCTGGACAGGGGCCAGGTGGCTTGCCCAGCCAGTGGGGCCCATAGTTATTTTCTTTCTTTCTTTCTTTTTTTTTGAGACAGAACCTCAAGCTGTCACCCTGGATAGAGTGCTGTGGCATCACAGCTCACAGCAACCTCCAATTCCTGGGCTCAAGCGAGTTTCTTGCCTCTGCCTCCCAAGTAGCTGGGACTACAGGTGCCTGCCACAATGCCTGGCCATTTTTGCTTGCAGCCGTCATTGTTGTTTG
>CAUYON010069798.1:0-10752 GCA_963573935.1 Arctocebus calabarensis | reverse complement strand
CATAATAAAGATATTTGTACCAGAATGTTTATTGCAGCCCAATTCATAATTGCTAAGTCGTGGAAGAAGCCCAAATGCCCATCGACCCACGAATGGATTAATAAATTGTGGTACATGTATACCATGGAATACTATGCAGCCTAAGAAAGATGGAGACTTTACCTCTTTTGTGTTTACATGGATAGAGCTGGAACATATTCTTCTTAGCAAAGTATCTCAAGAATGGAAGAAAAAGTATCCAATGTACTCAGCCCTAATATGAACCTAATTTATGGCTTTCATATGAAGGCTAAAACCCAACTATAGCACAAGAATACAGGGAAAGGGGAAAGGGAGGAGAGGGAGGGCAATTAGTGGGAACACACCTACGGTGCATCTTAGCAGGGTACTGGTGAAACTTATTAAAGGTAGAGTATCAATGTCTTTATATAGTGATACAGAAAATGCCATGAAGGCTATCTGGAACAGTATGATAAAAATATTTCTGAATGTATATGAAGCACATTGTACCCTATGATTGCACCAATGTACACAATTATGATTCAATAAAATTATAAAAAAAAAGTTCCCTGATACATCTAAAGAAATAATTTTTCAAAAAGTTCCCTGAATGGGAAATGTATATTATTAAAAACATGAAAAAGAATTCAAACTAATGCTATTAAAGCAGCTCAGTACAATATAAGATAACACAGATACAAATACAAAGAAATAAGAGAAAAACAATTCAGGATAAATGTGAGAAATTCACCAAAGAGAGAGGTTTTATTAAAAAAGAGAACCTAATAAAAATCCTGGGACTGAAGAATTCAGTGAATACAACATAAATCCAGAGCTTTAAATTTAGATTGTACAATGGAGAAGAAATAATTGTATATGAATCGTGCCCTGTGATTGCACCAATGTACATAATTATGATTCAATAAAATTATTAAAAAAAAACTACAAAAAAATACCTAGAAATAAACTTAACCAAGGAGGTGACAGATCTCTACAAGGAAAACTACAAAACCCCGATGAAAGAAGTTGTAGATTATAAGGAAAAACATGCCATGTTCCATGGACAGGAAGAATTAATATGGTTAAAATGACCCTGCTGCCCAAACTGATCTACAAATTCAAGGTAATACATATCAAAATACCAATATTTTCACACATGAGAAAAAAAATCCTAAAATTAATGTCAAATTAAAAAAGAACTCAAACAGCCAAGTAAACTCTAAGCCCAAAGAACAAAGCTGGTGGCATCACCTTATCTGACTTCAGATAACAATACAAGGTTATATCAACCAGAACAGCATAATGCTGCTATAAAAAGAGGCATGTAGACTGATGAAATAGAAAAGACAACCCATAAATAAGCCACATCCTTGCAGACAACTGATCTTTGGCAAAGCTGATAAGAACATCCATGGTGGAATAAAATGTGCTAGGGAAACTGAATTGCAATATCTAAAAGAATGAAACTGGAGCCCATCTCTCATTGTATATCTGTAACAGTATGATCAAAATATTTCTGAATGTATATGAATCGTGCCCTGTGATTGCACCAATGTACATAATTATGATTCAATAAAATTATTAAAAAAAAAAGATGAAGTAAAGATAAACATAAGATCTTAAACTATGAAAATCTTGAAAAATTTCTTCTGAAATTTGGTCTAGGCAAAGAATTTAAGACCCCAAAAGCAAAGGGAAGAAAAAAATAGGCAAGGATGCCACCTAACAAACATCTGCACAGCAAAGGAATAAACAGAGTGAACAATTTATACAATGATAAGAAAATATTTACAAACAATTTATCTGACAGAGGACTCATATCCAGAATATAGAAGGAATTCAAAAAAACAACAAAAATAATCTCATTAGAAAATGGGCAAAGGACATGGACATTTTTGCGAAAGACAACAAAAAAAATGTGAAAAATTCTCAACATCACTAATCATTAGAGAAATGTAAATTAAAATCACAATGTGATATCTTATCTCATTCAGAATAGCTATTATTAAAAACACACAAAAAATAGGGGCACAACTACAACAAGGACATTACCTAACAAATGCAAACGATGTAACCTAATCACTTGTAACCTCATATTAATCTGAAAGTTAAAAAAAAAAGACAAAAAAAAATAACACATTGGTGAGAATGTGGAGAAAAATGAATGCTTATACAAAGTTAATGGGAACATAAGTTAGTAAAATCTCTACAGAAGGTAATTTGAAGATTTCTCGAAGAACTAAACATAGAACTACCATTTGGTCCAGAAATTCCACAGCTGAGTATCAGCCTAAAGGAAACAAAATTAATATATCAAAATGTTATCACAGCACTATTCACAATATCAACAGTAAGGAATAAACCTAAGTAACTATCAATACATAAATGTGTAACATGTGAAATATTACTCAGCCATGAAACAGAATGAAATTTTGTGATTTGCAGCAACCACAATGAAATTTATTCTTATTACCTTAAGTGAAACAAGGCAGACACAGCAAGTCAAGTATCACGTGCTCTCATTCCTTAATGTGCAGTACAAATATTTTCACATAGACATAGACAGTTGAATGCTAGATGAGGAAGACTCAGTGTGGTGAGGAGGAGGAGGAAGTAAGAATAATGAGAAATTATTTAGTGCATATAATGTACATTGAGTAATGTATACCTTAAATGCCCTGACTTGACCCAGACATATGTAACAAAATAGCAACTTTGCCAATAAATTTGTACAGAGAAAACCTAAACACACATGTTTGGGATCATTATATTTAATGAAATTAAAAAAAATCTTCCTGTATATATTTCATTTTCTTTAAAAGGCTGTCTCAGGGATTGGGAAAATATGACCAGGAAGGACCAAGTCCAACTTACCATTTGTTTTTTGTAAATGAAATTAGATGAGAACATAGCTATGTTTATTGATTTACATAGCACCTGTGGTTACTTTCATGCTACAATGACAGAGCTGATTAGTTGACACATAGACACTTGGACCTGAAAAGCTAAATGTATTACTATGAGTTACTATCTAGGTCTTTTCCCACAGATAATCTAACTTCTAAGCTCAGGGAAACATAGTGTATGATGCTACTGCTGTAATTATTTAACCATAGAACCCATACATCTTGTAGCTCTAGTGTTCTATGGAATACCATATAGAATATTTTTGTGTTTACTTGACTATTCTCCCAGTTATTTAAAAATAAAGTATTACCAGTCGCAACCAAAAAGTTCTTATATTAAGAACATATAGCGGACTCAGTGCTCATAGCTCAGCAGTTAGGGCACCGACCACATACACCAGGGCTGGAGGGTTTGAACCCAGCCTGCTCCTTCTAAACTACAACAACAAAAATAGTTGGGCGTTATGGTGGGCACCTGTAGTCCCAGCTACTTGGTAGGCTGAGGCAGGAGAATTGCTTAAGTCCAAGAGTTTGAGGTTGCTGTGACCTGTGATGCCATTGCACTGTATCGAGTGACATAATGAGACTGTCTCTTTTAAAAATAAACGAACAAGCAAATACAGAGAGGTGTGTATAATGGCTTGTACATAGAAAAATTCCCTTGGAGATTCCACTGGCTTTTAAACAGTGATATAATTTCTGGTATTGATTTCTCAGAAATCAACTTACCTAAACTATATTTTCCTTTTTTATTTAGGCTAGAATGCCATGGCATGATCATAATTCACAGGAACCCCAGACTCCTGGGCTCAAGCACTCAAGCAATCCTCTAGCCTCAGCTTCCCTCGCAGCTGGGACTACAGATGCCTATTACAATGCCTGGCTAATTTTTCTATTTTTAATAGAGATGGGTCTTGCTCTTGCTCAGGCTGGTCTCAAACTCCTGAGCTCAAGGGATCCTCCTGCCTCGGCCTTCTAGCTTTCTAGGATTAAAGGCATGAGCCACTGTGCCCGGACTGAAACTATCTTTTCAATAAATCTTCCTTTTACATTAAATTCATTTGTTCTATTTTAAATTTGTATTGTGTTTTCAGTGGCTGAGCAAAAATTACTCTTACTGCACCAAAAAGAAAATGGTTGCTCTCAGTGTCTTTACATTTTTATTTTAATGCTAGACGAAGTTGTCCTAGTAGAACCTATAATATATATTGATATTTTATAAATTTTACTTTATTTTAATCTGATGTTTACCGTTATGCATATTAGAACATAAACCACCCTAGAAGGCAAAATCTGACTGTTTTACTACTTAGTAAAATTAGAACTAGCTTTGAGGAGTAATTTATTAAGAATGGATTTTCCCTATTGTTGAATACAGAATGGAAGAAATACATTCTGTTAAATCACAGTGTAATACAGGTTTTTAGACATATGTCTTTTTTTTTTTTTTGTAGTTTTTTGGCCATGGCTGCATTTGAACCTGCCACCTCCAGGACATGGGGACAGCGCCCTAACCACTGAGCCACAGGCGCTGCCCTGACATTTGTCTTTTATTTTTAAAGTAAATGTTTTTATCCATTTTATAATACTTTTCTCTCAAAGTGTAAATACATTTCCAGGTTATAAAATATTCTGTTTTAATATTTTATAATATTTTATAGAGTGTATCATGCATCAAACACATGTTTTATATACATTGACTTATTTAATCTTGTCAACATTCCTATATATTACAATCTCATATTATCCCCATTTCACGTATTCTTTACAGATTCCAGATGTCATTCCTTTGTTGGATGTATAGTTTGCAAATATTTTCTCCCCTCCTGTAGATTGTCTATTAATTATTTATTTTGCTGTGCAAAAGCTTTCTAATTTAATTAAGTTCCATTTATTTATTTATGTTGTAGCTGTATTTGCCTCTGGTGTCTTATTAATAAATTCTTTGCCTAGGTTGATGACTAAAAGAATTCTGTTTTCTTTTAGAGTCTTTTATGGTTTCATGCCTTACACTTAAAACTTTAATTCATCTTGAATTAGTTTTCGAATGTGGCAAGAGATGGGGCTCCTGTTTCATTATTCTGTGTATGGCAATCTAATTTTTTTAGCAACTTTTATTGAATAGGGCATCCTCTCCTTAGTATATGTTCTTATCCACCTTGTCAAAAAATCAGTTTATTACATGGTTACATCAGTAACTACATGGTTTTATTTTGGGGGTTCTCTGTTCTGTTCCATAAGTCTATTTCTTTACTTTTATACCAGCACCATGCTGCTATGGTCATGATAGCCTTGTAGTATACTTCGAAGTCAAGTTATGTGATGCCACCTGATTTGTTCTCTTTGCTGAACAATACTTTGGATCATTGTACTCACTTTTGGTTCCATATGTATTTTAGGATTATTTTTTCGAAATATATGGAATATAAACCTAGATATTTAGACAGGAATTACATTCACTCCATAAATAACTTTGGGAAGTATGAATATTTTAAGGATGTTGAATCTACCAACTCATAAGCATGAAATATTTTTCTATTTGTGTCGTCTATGATTTCTTTCATCAGTGTTTTGCAGCAGTTCTCCTTGTAGAAGTCATTCACCTTCTTGGTTAAGCATATTCCTAGATATTTTATTTTCTTTGTAGTTACTATCAATGGTGTTCAGTTCTTGATTTGACTCTCAGTTTGTATGCTTTTAGTATGTAGAAATGCCACTGATCTGTGTATACTGATTCTGTAACCTGGAACTTTGCTGAATTTATCAATTCTAGGAGTCTATTAATGTTGTTTTAAGGGTTTTCCAGATTATATCCTCAGCAATCAGAGAGAGTTTAACTCACTCTTTACTGATTTGGGTGCTTTTCTTGCATCTACTGAGATGATCACATGTTCTTTGATTTTTACTTTTGGTTATGTGGTGACTCACATTTATGGATTTGTGTATAGTGACCCATCCTTGCATCCCTTGGATGAAACCCACTTGATCACAGTAAATTGCCTTTTTATGTGCTTTTGAGTTTGGTTTGCTAGTATCTTGTGATTTTTGCATCTATATTCAAGTGGGATATTGACCTGTAGATTTTTGTTGGGTCCTTCCCTGGCTTCAGTATCAAGGTGATACTGGCTTCATAGAATGTGTTAGGGAAAATTCCTTCTTTCTTGACTTAATAGAATAGGTTCTGTATGATAGGTACCACACCTCTTCTTTGTAGGCCTGGTAGAATTCAGCTTTAATCCTTCTAGTTGGGGGCTTTCATTTGTTAGGAGACAGTTTATTATTGCTTCAGTCTTGCTGTTCATTCTTGGTCAGTTAAGGATTTGTATTCACCTAGATTCAGTCTTGTGAAGTTGTGTACTTCCAGAAATGTATCCATTTTTTTTTTTTTAGGTTTTCTAACTTATGTGCCTAGAGGTTTGCCTAGGGTTCAATGAGAACATCAACAGTGACCATAGTGATATTCAGCAATGAGGTATGTACGATCTTTTCTAGGAAGTGTTAATTATCTCTCTCTCAAGTAGAAATGTGCTTTATATTATCTTGCAATTTTTTGAATTATTTTAAATTTTGATTTCAAGATTGCATTTTATAAGCATAGTTCTCAATGCCATCTTATCAAATTTATATAAAGACATAAATCTAATTTACTTTCTTCTAGTTTCCCCGCCCCCTCGCAGTTTTTGGCAGGGGTTGGGTTTGAACCTGCCACCTCCGGTATACGGGGTTAGGTGCCCTACTCCTTTGAGCCACAGGTGCTGCCCTCTTCTAGGTTTTTGAAATTACCTCTCCAGGTGCGAGAAAGTACTAACTTCTCAGAAAGCATTTTATTCACTTAAATTAGCTTTTGAACATCACTGCCTTCACTAGATGCTAATTCTGCTAAGTTAACATTATCCTGTCTTTGTAAACACTTTGGTGATGATGGTTTGGATAAGTTGTGTGGAATTTCAATTCTAGTTACTCAGTGTGGAATTCCTAATAAGTCTTGTATCCATGGATACTGTGAAGGGCCATGGCATTGTTCATCATCTGAGTAAATTCACATGAATTAGAACAACTATACTAATTACAAATGTAGCAAATTTTAACCATAGTAAATAAAGGTAATTCTGCATTATATTTTAAAATAAAAATGGTAATTCATATGTCAGATGTTTGTACAATACTTTATACAGTACTAAATAACATTTGGTTAAGGGATAATTAAAATTTTGCTTTCACGATTACTACAATGAGGTCTAAATGGCCAAGACATTGAGGTATAATAACACAAACTTTAGAAATGTACTATATATACATTCACCTTTTGAATTGGAATGAAATTTAATCTTGGTACACTCATTACCTAGCACTTTGCTATTAGATCGTGGAAAAGTTTCTATCAGAGAAGTGAAAATAGTCCACATATGATATTTGGGCATTCCTATGGTAATATGATAAATTACAATATTCTATTATCATGATACAGAAGTTACTGATGGTCTTTCTGGTTTTGCAATACTGTTGTCCCTTGGTATTTGTGAGGGATTAATTCCAGAACCTCTATGGATACCAAAATCAGCAAGTTTCTTATAAGAAATGGTATAGTGTCTGCATATAATATAAACACATCCTCCTTTGCACTTTAAATCATCTGTAGATTACTTACAATGCATACCACAATGTAAATGATAATTGAATAGTTGCTATTCTGTTTTGTTTTTTATTTACATCATTTTTATTATGGTAGTATTATTTTTTGCTTTTTCTGCATATTTTCATTTTGTGATTCATTGAATCTGAACATGTACAAGTCACAAATACTGAAGAATGACTGTACTTAAAAAGGTACTGGATAGAAATGAAATAAATTAATGATCAGTCCTTAACATGCTCAAACTGAATTTTAAATATAAATATAAGGGGAAATAAAAAACTTTCTTAGACTTATAATACAGTAATTATTCATTAGCTTCTCCAGTAATTCACTTTAAAACATTAAACCTGTTGAGAAGCATACCATTTTTTTATAATTCTATAATTTCTTATTAAATATTAATTGCTAAATAACTTGTATACAAAACAATTCTGGTACATCAGTTATTTATTAAGCTAAGTGAGTGTATCACCATGAAATTCTGCAAAATAGCTTTGCAAATGCAGTCTCCAGAGTTCATGGTTGTGGTATTTAGTGATTTTAACAACAAATATCTCAGGAAATATTCTACACTCTCCATTCTTGTCATGGTTCTACGTAAAGCACATCTCTATTTTCTTTGTATCATGCCGTATAACCACTTATTTCTATTGGTTTGTCTTTAAGAGGGTGAAAAAACAAATGGCACGCCACATATAAAATTTATACTATGATAACTAGTAAAGCTTATTTGTTTTCTCATAAATATTTCTTAATGAAAAAGCATTATTTTTAGTATCAATGATGCTTTCCTCACCTAGAGATGTTCAACAGTGATGTTTTCCAGGACTACAGAATTTTTTATTACCCTGCTAAATGTCCAAGAATAACCATTAACAATGAAATTATGCTTAGGGAGTATTACTAATTATTCCCATTAAGGTTAATTTTCTGAAAAAAAAATAAATCCTCTATTTTCCAGAAACATGCTAAAAGCAAGGCAAAAGAGATGAGGAATAGAATGTAGAAAGAATGCAGAAAAATCCACATGACCTTATTTTAAACAGAGGCCAGTGGATACTTTGCTGGCTACTTTTTAGGTAGAGGGAATATCGCCAATCACGTTTTAGAAAAACTTACCGTTTACTGTTTCTAAATTCCTATATGAAAATCTACATTATTTCACCAGCCAGAATTATCTTATAAAATGTAGAAAAGAAAATTTTAATTAAGAAACACATAGATTCATGACATTTTACTTAAAAGTCACTGTGATAGTGCACATAAAATGACTACATTACCAATCATTTCAGCGTTTGATATTTGGCACAATTCCCATGCCCTAATTCATTGTATTACTATATGAATATGTATCACTAGCCACATAAATTACTTCAAACTGAATTTATAGGAGATTATATTGCATTACTGTTCACATAGCTTGAAAAGTGTTTTCTGACTTGTTATTATAACCCATTCTGTAAGAAAATAATAATTTTAGACAGATTTCTCATCAGTATAAGGCATTATTTTTAAACAAACATTTACCAATATCCTCCGAGCATAGGTCCTTGAAACAAATTCTGTAGTAATTCATTTTTTGGAAACTGATTTCTTAAGAGTTAAAATTTAGGAGAATAAGATGCCTGCAAACTGACATGATATACCTTCAAGCATTATTTTTTCAGGTAAAGAGCAATATGCATTTTAATTTTATAAAGTCAAAACAATTTGTTATTAAACAAATCATCTGTGTTCAATACCACTTAGTGCTATTCTGAATAGGAAATTATAAATAAAAAACATGCATTCATAAGTTTCACCTGCATATGAATGACAGCTTGGGAGAGAGTAGTTTGTGTACCCATTTGATTTTACACAACATGAGACTTGTGATCACACATAAGATACATCACTAGAATATGAGGATAAAGCCACAAAATGTTCCTTGAAACTAAAGATTTCTCAACATAAAATGTGCTAGATTCATCATGCCTAGGTGATATAGATTTGTTTATAAATGGGTTGTGGCAAAGCTCCTCATTTTAAATTATGCCATGTGTAAAATAACATTTCAAAAAGAGCAATGGCTATAGTTTTAGATAAATGTAAAAATATAGAGTTTAATCTTATTTAGAGATTGACTAGCTTTGAGATAGTTGGTTATTTAATATCTGAGTATCCATTTCTTTATCTAAAAAGGGAAATAAAGCCAGGCATGGTGGCTTACGCCTGTAATCCTAGTACTCTGGGAGGCCAAGACAGGTGGATTACCTGAGCTCACTGGTTCGAGACCATCCTGAGCCAGAGTGAGACCTTGTCTATAAAAACAGCCAGGCATTGTGACAGACCCCTGTAGTCCCAGGTACTTAGGAGGTTGAGGCAAAAGAATTGCTTAAGCTCAGGGGTTTGAGGCTACTGTGAGCTATGACGCCACAGCACTCTACCAAGGGTGACAAGTGAGATTGTCTCAATGCATAAATAAATAAATTTTTGAAGAAATCTAATGAATAGTATGTTACACGTGTCTCATCACAACATAGTAGATACCAAAATTATGTCACAGATATTTTGTTATAAAATCAGATCATCCAGTGTACAATGGGTGGATGGGTAGCAGAGGTATAGAATTCAAATGCTTTACTTCTAATTTAACCTTGTTTCATAGTGAACTTGGTTTACCCCTCCTGAATTTTTCTAAATCTGCCTTATATCCCAGCTTATACAAACCTGTGGCCCTACCTTGCAACTTTTTCTAAAACAGGGATTTGAATATCATCGAGTTTAGGGTCCTAAAATCAGTTAACGTTAGCATATTCCTAAAATCCCCATCAAATGTTTTGTCTATCTGAAAAAAGGATATCTTTATACTCTTTTCAGATTATTCACATGGATTCTCTTCCTATCATATATTATCACACTTTTTGGAAACTATATTCTATTGTCTAGGTCTATAGTAATTATTTATTGAAGGATGTGCCTCAGCATTCTTACCTCAAAAACCAGTGGAAGTTCTACTCTTAGAACCATGGCTAGGTACATGTATGTCCAAAGATTTTGTGGTTCATTCTAGTTTTTCTATTTATCCATTATTTTTTTAATAATTTTATTGAATCATAATTATGTACATTGGTGCAATCACAGGGCACGATTCATATACATTCAGAAATATTTTGATTATACTGTTACAGATATCCTTCATGGCATTTCCTTGATCACTATATAAAGACA
>CAUYON010069796.1:0-21383 GCA_963573935.1 Arctocebus calabarensis | reverse complement strand
TTAAATTCAGTCTAAAATTTGTTTCAGCAAATGAAAAATAAGAAGGAAGCCTTCATCTTGAACCCAACAAAGGATATCTACCAAATGCCTACGGCAATATCAGACTTTATAGTGAAACTTTAAAAACAGGAGGGAACAAGGAAAAGATATCTAGTCCCACTGTGGCTACCCCGTCTTGTACTGCAGGTCCTGGCTAGCACAGCAAGGTAAGAAAAAAAGCTACCATCCTGTACAGCTAAGGAGACAACAACCAAAGCAAATAGACAACCTACCCGATGGGAAAGGATATTGGCATATTTTGAACCAGACAAAAGCTTGATAACTAGGATCTATAGAGAACGCAAATTAATCCACATGAAGAAAGCCAACAATCCCATATATCACTGGGCAAGAGACATGAATAGAACCTTCTCTAAAGACAGACAAATGGCTAACAAACATATGGAAAAATGTTCATCATTCCTAATTATTAGAGAAATGCAAATCAAAACCACCCTGAGATACCATCTAACCCCAGCAAGAAGGGCCCACATCACAAAATCTCAAAACTGCAGATGCTGGCGTGGATGTGGAGAGAAGGGAACACTTTTACACTGCTGGTGGGACTGCAAACTGATACAACCGTTTTGGAAGGAAGTGTGGAGAACTCTCAAAGAACTCAAGCTAGACCTCCCATTTGATCCTGCAATCCCATTACTGGGCATCTACCCAGAAGGGAAAAAATCCTTGTATCATTGTTTATTGCAGCTCAATTTACGATCGCCAAAATGTGGAAACAACCTGAATGCCCACCAATCCAGGAATGGATTAACAATGGATTATGTACACTATGGAATAGTATTCAGCCATTAAAAAAAATGGAGACTTTACAGCCTTTGTATTAACCTGGATGGAAGTGGAACACATTATTCTTAGTAAAGCATCTCAAGAATGGAGAAGCATGAATCCCATGTACTCGCTTGTTATGAGGACAATTAATGACAATTATTGACACGGTGGGGGTGAAGGAAGGGGAGAGCAGAGAGAGAAAGAATGAGGGAGGGGTGGGAAAAGGAAGAGCAGAGAGAGGGAAGGAGTGAGGGGGTGGGGTATTGGGGTCTTGGTGTGTGCCACACCTTTTGGGGGCAAAACACAATTGTAAGAGGGACTTTTCCCAACAAATGCAACTAGTGTAACATGGTTTCTTGTACCCTCAATGAATCCCCAACAATAAAAAAAAAAAAAAAACCAAAACACTGTCTCTTATCTGAGAGCAACCAATTGCAAGAAAACTTTATCACTGTTAAGTTTTCAGACTGCTGTGAAAAGGAAAGTCTGGAATGTATTCACAAAATAGACAATGATTAGGTCCACAAGAGTAAATTGTATTCACCATTTTCATATAACACATGATAGATTCTACTATTTTTCTGCAAAATACCTGCCAATTAATATGATAAATAACTAGGCTTTAAGTACCTCTCACTTTCACAAGATTTGTAAATTTGTATAATTACCTATTTCTCCTTCATATACATTTTTACCATTTTCATTTACAACACATTTTAGTAGATTCTACATCAGATTGTATAGAACTAGTGTTTTCTTAAAATCTTTGAAAAAGTCTTATCTGTAAATGTTCCATACACACTAATTTTTCAGCCTCTTAAAACTTGGTATTGACTACTCAAAAAAAAAAAAATTGAGCAGTATGATAACAGCCATCAACTCACAAATAACAACAACAACAAATCTATTCCAAATTGTTTGCCTTGTTTCAAAATTGATTACTTTAATTAATACGTAGAAGATTGTATTGTTCCAAATGTCCTTAATCTCAAGAAGCTTTGTCACCAGAAGACTAATAGCTACAAACAAATTTATTTTTCCTAAATATACTTTTTTGGTTGTTGCAATTAGACATGAATTAATTAACTCACCATCAGTAAGTGACTTTTCTTGCATAGCTTATGAATGAGTCATTCAAAATTTTATTTTACTTGTTGTGAAGACTTTCTTCTAAGATAAGAATTCTCCTTTAATTTTTTTCTTATTTTTCTGGCTGATGTTTTCCTGCGCATTAGGAATATTCTAGTGAGTGCTTATTCTGGTAATGCCTTTAGTCTTTTTAGTGCCTCTGTAATGGCAAGGAATTATAAATGCAATGTTTTGGCCTATATTTCAGCATTCTATTTTAATTTTCTGTGGCTGCTGTAACAAATTACCACAAACATAATGGCTTAAAAGAACATAATTTTTTTTTATAGTTCTAGACATCAGAAGTCTGAAATGAGTCCTACAGGGCTAAAATCAAGACTGTAGCAGTGTCACTTTCTTTTGGAGGCTCTAAGGTAGCATCTATTCCTTGCCTCTTCCACCTTCTAGAGGCTGCTAGAATATAGTGGCCTGTGGCTTACATCACTCTATTCTTTGCTTCCATCATCGCATCACCTTTTCTCTCTGGCTTTCCTCTATTTCTTTCCTATAAGGGCCCTTACAATTACATCAGATGTGCCAAGATAATTTGGGATAATCTTCCCATCTCAAAATCCTTAATTTAATTATATCTGCAAAGGATATTTTGTCTTATAAGGTAATATATAAATTCTGGAAATTAGGGTGTTGACACTTTTTTTTTTCTTGTAGAGGTAGATTCTCACTTTATTGCCCTCAGTAGAGTGCTGTAGCATCACAATTCACAGCAACCTCCAACTCCTGGGCTTCGGCAATTCTCTTGCCTCAGCCTCCCGAGTAGCTGGGACTACAAACGTCTGCCACAATGCCTGGCTATTTTTTTGTTTCAGTTTAGCCTAGGCTGGGTTTGAGCCTGCCACCCTCAGTATAAGGAGCCAGTGCCCTACTGACTTAGCCACAGGCACAGCCCAGGATGTTGACACTGTTGAGATATTCAGCCTACAAGGTATTTGAGGTTCACTTTTCTCTTCTTTCCTCATTTTGACAAAGTAAGCACTGATAATAAAATGTAAGTAAATAAGACATCTTATAATAATATTCATTTTGAAATACTGTTAAGTTATAACATCATTGCAATTTATAATGCACAAACATGATGAGTGTGGGGTCTTCCTTGAAGCTATTCAAATCCAGCCTTGCAGTATGAAAGAAACATATAAATTAATAAGTGTGGTTATATCCCTCATCAATTTAAATTGCATATAACATCAAATGTCATGAAATATTCATCTTCTTTACTTTTTCAATCATTGATAAATTGCAAATAATTGTAAAAACTATTTCAATTGGGGAGGTCATACATAATTAGGTCACAGGCTGTTTTTGGCCTTTAGATTATTGTTTCTTGACTATGATGATCCAACAGACAATATCATAACCAGACAATCTACAAATATACTTTAGAGTGATCTACTAGTAACAAAGATAAAAATATTACATTTAAAAATCAATAAAGCCACATGAAAACCTTACTTTCTTTCTCCTCTAGTAAAATCTGAATATTGGATTATAGGAGGCCTTCCCGACAGTATTTGCACAAAGCAATAATTTACCACTTTACACAGAACATGGACTTCCCATCTGATTTGCTTTCATCTCACATTCCTTTGAGTTTGTGGCACAAGTTTCTTATCACCCCAAATTTCCTATTGAAGGAATACCTTCTAGGCCATAATTTCTCAATGATCTGTCACCCCAAACCCTTTCCTTTGTACTATCTCCATTCCCTCCTAAAATTTGGCACCCAGTACAAAATACAATGATTTTCCTACTTAGCATAGACTCAAAAGCAGGGCTCATTAATGCAGGCTATCCATTAAAATACCTTGAAGATATTGGGGAACAATTCCAACAGTGAGTCTTCCCCTAAACTAGTGATTTTCTAGGGTGTGCCATGAGAGGGTCTTAGGTGTGCCACAAGATTTTTTAAAGATCATTAATCAAATTATTTTATAAAAACATTCAAAGCATAGTAAGTTTTTTTTCTTTTTTTAAATCAACGTAATTTAAGTGTACTGCAGAAGTTTAACTAACTATAGGTTCAAGTATGCCATGAGAAAAAATGGTTGAAAAACGGCATCAGTACTTAGCGCACCCCAAGAGACTTTAATGTGAAACCAGCTTTAAGAACCACTAAATTAGAGCAATATCATTCATTACACCCTTTCTTTTTCTGTGCTTTATACATTCAAACCAGTTTTTAACTTTTAAACTAACAAATACTCAGTAAATTTCTTTGTATCTAGAATAGCTAAAAATTACGGAATCTGTTTAATTTTATTTCTCATTTTCAGTTATTTATTTTTATTCAATAAGAATATAGTAAGTATCTACTCCTTTCCATGCACTAGGATTTCATACATGGGTCATTACAAAAGTTTTGAGTTACACAAAAATCAAGAAATATAAAGTCTACATGGATGGACACAAGTGAAGCCCTCCTAGCAGCCCCAAAGAGATGAGTAAGTTGAAACTTGCACAGGTCAATCAGAAAGGACACTGCTGACTGTGATTCTTGGAACTGAAATAATGGACCATAACATTGTCTCAAAACTTTCACATTGACCCACATAGATAGTTACAGTGAGAATGGCTTAATTTGCATTTCAGTTTGTTGATCTGGAGTGAATTTATACTAGTTTAATAGATACCATATACTGACTATTTACCTGTTGGGCAGATTTTGTGCCAGTTATGCTTCAGAGATTTTTCAGGGTTGTTTTTTTTTTTTTTTTTTTTTACATACAGTGACATACTATTACACACACACTCACACACACAACTCACGCTTTTATCCTCTCCAGAATACAAATACAAATGATGACATTGAGGCTTGACCAGGTTAACATTTTCTCCATAGTTCTACAACTAATAATTTGTAGAAGCTAGAATTTGAACTAAGATGCCAGAGCCAAGGTCTCTAACACTCTGCTAACCTGCCTTAGCATGTGAGAAAATGCAATTCATACTGAATATAACAAGATTAACGACACCAAACACTTTAGGGCCATATAGTGCTTCAGATTCACCTCTGAACAACAATTATATGACATATTATATTATTATGAATTATAATGATTCATAGAGAGACACTGTACATCCTATGCCTTCTGTCTGGACAAATATAGCAATAAACACACTTTTATACTCACAATTGTCTTGGCTTAGATTGAAGATTACTTAGTCACCTAGTTTTAAAAGACTAAAACCAAGTACAATGCCAGTAGACTGTAGGCACTCAAATTCTGTCTTCTTGTTAAACAAAGGAATGATGGAAAAGGTAAGAACTTATGCTCTACTGTGTTTTGGAAAGTTGTTTATGTTTAAGGAAAGTTACTCACAGCAGTGAGTTTCTTTATCATGAGCTCTTCTTAAAACTTCTTCAGTGCAAGAACATTCTAAATATTTGAATATTCAGAACAGTAAGGCATAACAATTAATGGGGGAAAGTTGCTTTAGGTATTATGGTTGCCTCATTTTGCCTGTGAGGCAGTCATAACAGTAAGTAGCATTCCATTTTCATCAGGACTAACTTTAGAAGACTTGTGCTGTCTAACTTGTAAGACTGCTTATGCTATTCTTAGAGTTTCTCCACATCTTCTTCCTGTGTGGTAGACAAAGAAACAACTCAGTAGAGAAGGATGTTTTTTCAGTCCCCTACAGCCTTCTGTTCTGACCATGTCTAACATTTGATTATGTTGTGAGATGTGGTGAGATGTTGAGATAAAAACTCATGCATGGGTTCTCTTCTGATCCTATGTGGATGCCTTTGATCGCCTTTTCTTCCCTAATTGCAATGGCTAGAACTTCCATTACAATGTTGAGAGCAATGGAGACAATGGGCAACCTTGCCTGGTTCCTGATCGAAGTGGAAATGCCTTCAATTTAACAGGGAATGAGTTTTTAGGAAGTATAGTTCAGTTGAGCAAGAGATGGAGAGTTCAAATGGTGATACCCCTCACTTTAGAATTTCCATTAACTCTAGACTTGAAATTCTTTGAGGTATCTTCATGGCATCTCAGGACCACACTTTAAATCTCCCTATTCTGTTATAGAAGATTCTGCTGTTTTCAGGATTTAATGCAACAGTTATAGGAATTCCCTGGGGTACTCATCAACCACACAGACTTGTGAGCTGGAGATTCTGCATTTAAATCAGGAACCCTTAGGAATCTAATGCAGGGGACCCAGGACCACACTTTGGAATGCATAGTTCAGTTTGCTATCTGGGTTTTACCTAAATGCTGTGAATTTTGTGATTTTTCCAGGAGGATATTTCAAGGAGAATGGCAAATTATCTATGCTAACTATCAGAATCTAATCTTCATTACAGGTATTCTTTACCCAGAGTCAAAATGGAAAGAAAAGGAGTACAATAATGTTTTTCTCAAATTTGGGGTTAAAATACATTAACTTTTTTGCTATCTGAGATTCCTGCAGTTTATGCATTTGTTAGCCTTTTTAAATTCTGTAATTTTTTGTAATTTATTTCCTCATTCTAAATAAATGTTTGCTTTGTGCCAATTATATATTTGTAATTTTATATTCTTCTTCTAAAAGAGGTTTTCCACCTATAGCTTTAAGTCTGACAAAACCTGAATCTTAGCTTTAATTATATTTGCTAATAATTTTCAGTCTTATGATCTAATGAAATGAAAACTGCTTTTCTTACCCCCGAATAAATGGTGGTTTCCTGCTGATAAATAGTAGCCAGGTCTGGATGCCCTGGGAATTCTCAGAAATAGCTATTTGTAACAAACTTCTCCAAACCTCCACCAGCTTCAGGATTTGAATGCTACAGGACATTATAAAATTGGAAGTAATAATGTATGAGTGCTTTCACTTATATAAGAGTTTACAGTTTATTTTGGATATATATAAAATAAACTGTATATCTATATATGTACATATACATATATTTTTCTAGTAGATAGTTCAAAGAAACCTACAGAATATCACAAAATCAATAAAGTATAGAGTAAACATGGAATTCTGGTTCCCAGACTGGCATGGTTATTTCCATTGTAATACATAGCAAGGGACACACTGACATTTTGAAATCTGCCATTTTTAGTTGCAACATTTTAATCCTTTAATAAATGATGCCAAGTAGTCCTGCTTCTGAGGTAGAGTGTGATCCACTTTTCTGGCACAGAAAATAATTATTCTGAAGCTTGAACTTGCATTCTGTCTCTGATTATAAGTGTCAGGAATCTGGTAACATTTTTTTATGCCGAATCCAGATTGCATGATTTTGCTTTACAGGACTTAGAAGTATAAGGCATACCTGCAAAGATGTATTTCATAGAAATAGGATGATGCTTCATAATGGTTTATGGCATTAGATAGATATCTTTTCTGCTGCCTTCATCGCGTGTAGCCTGGGTACAGCTGGGATGATGAGAATGAGGTAGATAGAAGTAAATGCCGGAACAGAAAATTCATGGTTCATGTGAAGCTCACTAGTAAGTCATGCCCTCTGCCCTTGCCTCCGCCTTTAATATCCTCTTACTTTTCCAAGCCACTTTGACTTTTCTTGATCACGAAGATTTTTCACAGCTTCCCCATCTGACATCAGTCACCTCATTGCCCTCTCCTTGCTTCTGTTTTTCTTTCCTGCTTCTCAGGGGACCTCTGTCTTTCTTGATGCTCTTTTTCATGCATTGCAGGTAGCTGGTGGTGATTATTTTTGCACGTTTTTGTCACTTGTACTTACTTGTCTTGAAATCTCAGCGAAGTCATCTATCCCTTGAAGAACAGGTCTGAGCTGTCTTTTTCTTTGCACAGTTTCTGCATTGTTAGCAGGGACCTGTAGTCCATGGTGCTGCTGGGGAAGTTGAGAAAGATGGCAGGTACTCCTGATGCTTCTCTATTCTCCAAGTAGAGAAAAGGAGAGGAAGAGAACAGTAGGATAGCAATGTATTATATATAAAATGGTAAGGAAAAGAGTGAAAGACAGGCTGCAAAACTCAATGTGATAATGCACTGAAATAAAGGAAGCTGCTCTTTAAGATCCCAATCTCAAGATCCCCAGAGAGCTCTGTGATTCTGTTCCTCCTTGCACCTCCCTATTCCTTCCCATCAGGTGATTCAATCCCTACAGCAAAATCTCTAATTAGCCTTTTTGTTTTCATATCTACTGCAAAGCTTTGTCTACCCTATTAACCTCTAAGCTTACCTGACTATTGTTTAGTCTCTTTAATGTGTTCTATGTAGTTCTTTCAGATTAACTTTCTAAAATTTCTTCCCTACCGACTCTATTCCCTTGATGAAGGTGGCTCTCCAATAACTATAACCTTAGTGTCTACACTGGGTTAGGAGCACAAAGTTCTCAGTGATGTAGTCCCAATGCCATGCTTTCTTAAACACTTTAATTCTAATGCACCATCCTGCTAAAACTGGACAATTTCCTATTCCTTACAATGTCCCCTAGGGCTTTGCTCCTTAATCTGCCAGGAACCCTTTAGTGTATCTACCTTTTAGAGACAAACCTCACCTTTCAGGGATCCTTCTAAATGCTTCTTCTTTTGCAAAGTATTTCTCCTTTAAGTTCAGATAACCCTGAGTTGATGTCTCATGCCACTAAACATATTCTTTCTGGTATCAGAGATAACTGGGTATTTGTTTTTATTTATATAAGAGCACCATATACTCTGTAAAGCATTGCAACAATATTTACATATCAGTTGTCAGTAGTTTATACAATACCATGTGAATACTAGGCACTTGATTACTATTGTTTATTTACTTTTTAAGCTGTGAAACATGAACAAAGTAACAGGGGCAAATCAAAGAAAGAGGAGGCCGTTCTGTTAAATGCTGTTAAAGCATGAGCACACACACATAGGATACATATGTGGAAAATGAGAGAGGCAAAACAGCAAAAAGTGAGGCTGCCTGAAAACACTTTATTCCAATTCTTTTCATGTACATGCCTAAATGTCACTTTTTATATTCTGATACCTTTGCAACTCTTTGCCTGCTGCCTTTGCCTTTCAAGTTCATTTAGCACAAATTTTGCCATTGTAGGCACCTGAGGGTTTGCAGGAGGGCAAATGACAGAACAAATTGTGGACATCGTCATCCTACCCTTGTCCCCTCACTGCACTTAGGTAATTCTGGCGGATCTGGTGTAATAATTTTTACATCCAGTGATATACTCAATAGCATGTTATTCATTTTGAACTATAGTTCAGCATTGTCGAAGGTCACAAAGGCCAGAGGCTATGTAACTTTATTTATGAGGAACCAGTGCTGCATATTGAACAGAGCTAATAAAGAATCACTACAGCTTAGACAAAAACAAACTTTATATTGTGACTATCAACTGTTTCAAAGTTTTTTTTTGCAGTTTCTGTCCAGGGCCCACTACCTCTGGCATATGCCGGCGCCTCACTCCTTTGAGCCACAGGCATTGCCCCTGTCCCAAAGCTTTTCTTTCTTTCTTTCTTTCTTTTTTCTTTCTTTCTTTTTTTTTTTTTTGTAGTTTTTGGCCAGGGTTGGGTTTGAACCCACCACCTCCAGCATATAGGGCCAGAGCCCTATGGCTTTGAGCCCCAGGCACCACCCAAAGCTTTTCTTTCTTGTCCTTTACCAGATAGAGCACAGTTACTGGGATGCTAAACAAGTTTAGTTGGTGTTTTAGGGCCTCGCATTTTTTCTGGGCCCTGGAACGTGCTGTCGCTGTGCTGTGCTTGTCATTTTGTACTCTTTCACACTCTGTCATCGCCACCTCTTCTTGCTGAAACTTGCAGAAGCTTCAATCCCCACACAACAGGGACCTGCTCCCCTGCCATGATCCAAGCAGGAGCCTGAAGTTGCTAAATCTCAGCATTAACAGTAATCACATTGACAGAAAGAAGGTATCAACTTAAAATTTTTATTTTAGTTGAGCTAAAGTCCCCATGACCTTCCCTTTCTATGTCTTTTATTTTCTTTTGTCAGTGCAAAAACACAATAGAAATAATGAAGGACACGTATTTTCATTAAACAGCAATTAGACAACATCTGTTTTTATTTCAACCAAGAGCAAAGTAATAACTTGCATCCAAAATTAGAGAAATTATTTCCATATTGTACTGAATTTAAGATGAGGATAACACGCATATAAGACCAAGAACTGTAGGAGGAGGAGTAGACATGAAGAAATGTAAAATCATAAATAGTGATTCTGACAAAACGTGTAATGTACTGGATAAAAGGCTGACGTCCTTAATAGCTACTCGACAATTCTCTGTGGGTCATTTGTGTTTCTGAACATCTCATAGGCAAGGACTTCACTGGCCTTTATTCAGGAATATCTCTTCAAGGATATATGGATAACAATCAACTTTGCAAGACACAGATAGTGTCTTCCTCTGGAGCAAAGGGCAAGAATGTTGATCGCCTATTATAAAAATGTCAGGTTTCTTCTTGCAGCTGCAGCACAACTCACTGCACGGGCAGCCTCACCTGGAACACCTGCAACATTCCTTTAGGATGTGGAGGCAAAGAGTAGTGGTACAAACATGCTGATGCTCATGACACATCCTGTGGGATGAGGAATAACGTCCTTTCTTTCTGACCAGGAGCTTGTGTCTTCTGCTTGCATTCAGAGAACTAGAGCAGACTAACTGAAACCTTGCAAGGACAGCAGCATCCCAGATCTTTGCTGCCCTCAACAAACAACAACATACAACCCAATAAATAAAAACCAAACCAAATAGAAAAACAAATAATACAATGAATATTTTGTTGAATGTAAATGTAAATATCTGTATTATAGGATCTTTATACCTTTACTAATCAAGAATTATAAACTAAAATACTATTGAGGTGTCGTTTCTCACCTGTCAGATTGACTATGACTAAAAACAATAAGAACCAGATCTAGAACACAAATGGAGAAATAGATAATCTCATCCATTGCTGCTAGATGTGAAAAGTAACAAAATGGCTTATTCAAATGTGTGTTGGTTCATCTGCTTGGCCTGCCATTCTACTTTTAGAATGCCGTCCCTGTGACTCCATGTGTATGTATATATTTACACACACATATGCATACATACTCTGCCTCTCTCCAAATGTATGCACGAGAGGCCTGACAATTAAGTTTGTGAATTTGCTACTGTGCGCTTACATTGGCAGCGCTGTACAAATGTCTTGGTAAGGTTCCATAACCTTGGTATGTCAGTGTTTCACAGCTGTGTTCATGGCAACATGTGGCAGTGTCTCGCTAAGTGGCATTCATTATTGTTGTGTGTTTTTGTATGCTGTTGCAAGAATGTCACAGCTTAAGTTAGAACAATGAACAGACATTTGTAAATTTCTGTTAAACTTGGCAAGAGTGGATGTGAAATCAGGGACATATCAGTTCAAGTTTATGGGGATAATGCCACGAAGAAGATGGCAGTGTATAAATGGATGAAACTTTTTCTGAGAGGAGAGAAAGCATCACTGATGGAGAGAGGTCAGAGAAGCCAATAACAAGTAGAACCAATGAAAACATTGCAAAAAATTATCTAATTGTACATCAAAATTGTCAGCTGACTGTCATAAGCATAGTAGACCAAGTAAACATTGGTAGAGGAAAATGTTCACTGAAAATCATGGCCAATAACTCATGATCATGTATCACAGTGATATACCAGCTCACATGGCACTGCCTGTGAGGGAGGGTTTAGTCAGGTAACAAATAACTATTGGAACACCCTTCCTTTTCACTTGATCTTGCCCTCTTCTGTACCCAAAGACAAAGAAAATATTGAAGGGAAGACATTTTGATGACATATAGGTCATCAAGGATAATACAATGATAACTATGAAGGCCACTCCGGAAAAAGTGTTGCAGAATTGCTTTGAAGGGTGGACCTAGCACTGGTGTTGGTGCCTAGGTTCCCAAGGGGAGTACTTCAAAGGTGACTGTAGGGATATTCAACAATGAGGTATGTAGCACTTTTTCTAGGATGAGTTTGTAAACTTAATTGTTTGACCTCATTTATAATATATATAGATATTTATACACACACAAACTCACACACGTCTATATACACAAACATGTGTGTACATATCTTATCTAGAGAGAAACTGTTGACAGTATCATTGATTGTCAGTCCACAGCCTGGAACCTGGCTGCCCTCTAAAACAGGAATGATTAGACATAGGTAGTTTATAGTTTATCCACGTCATCAAATGAAATACAATTATGAGAAAGAATATGTTGAATCAGTATATGTTATCTTGAAAATATGCTTAAGAGATATTTAGTTAAAAAATTACAGATGTAATATGAAAGTGATAGTATTATTTTAAGAAATTATAAATATAATACTTCACATAAATGTATGTGTGTATGTGTAACCTTACTATAATCTGTCACGATAAGCAAGGAAGGTGACTGCAAATTGACTTTCCTTTTGTGCTGTGAAAGAGACTAATAGCTTATACTGAGTTTACATCTCAATCTCAGTAACAGTCTGGTCCGTTCCACAGCTAAGAGTTGAAATCACATACCCAGAATTCCCCTCCTGCCTGCACAGCCGACCAGCTCACTGAACTTGTACAAGTCATTTCATGTTTCTGAATCTCTGTTTTCTTGACTGTTAAAATGAAATAGCAAAGGTATCTACTTACATATTTATGAAAATTAATTTGCAGGGAGTATACAATCCTCTAGCACAATCCTATTGCAGAGTCAATGATGGTGTTGATAACGAAATTTAAGTGTTTACTGGACACTTATTATTTAATTGTATTCAATATATGGCAGCTATTTTTTATTTTCTCATTTTGGCTTTTTTAAATAGTAGATTTCTCATCTGGCTGCCTATAGAGGAATGATGGTACATTGTATTTTCATATTATTTCTTTTTGAAATCTCAGTTAGCAATTGAATCAAGGTGTTGTAGAAAGTGTGCATGAAGTGCTGCTTATCCCCAGTGAAGGAGGTTAGCACTGCTGCCATCAGACAGCTTCATGGGCATGAGGAAACCCTCCAGTAATACAGCTAGGGGAGCATTAGCATGTTTACAATTAACTGAAATAGCTGCTATCATTTATGAATGAAAAATAATCATCCGGCATCTACCTTAAGTAAAAACTACAGTTTGCTGCCAAATTGAATACAACAAACTCCTAAAAAATTTAAAAAGGCAGTCATCCAAGTCTTTACTGCAAGAACATCAGAGAAAATGCACCAGCTGAGCCACTTATCATCTGCTTAAATGTCTCAGCTCCCAAGCACTGCAGTGAGGAGCTATTTATAGGTCTCATTTCTCCCCAAGTCCTTCCCTAGTAAGGGATCTGGCTATATCGGGAAAGACCCCCATTTTGTTCAGGATTGCATAGGCTGCCAGAGGATCGTGACTTTAAATCATCAGGTGTCTGATTATTCAAGTATAGTGCCCAGAAAGTAGAAAGCGTCGGCACTTAATGAGCATTTCCTATGGAGGCGTAGTCTCAGCGCTTTGTTCACATCACACAACTTCTGATCATCAGTTCAGGCAGGGTGTGGATATTTGTTTCCAAGCTGGAGAGGGAGACCAATGGAATGATTAGTGTAATGTAGGAATATTAGGACCTAGAAAATTGGCAAGCTAAGAATACGAACATAAAGATGCCCCTGGACGTTGTATGTCTCAGGGTGTTGAAATTTCCATAGAAAGTGCGTGAAGTCCTGGAGGGGCAGGGACTGGCCACGATCATTGTCTCTGGACTTCCTTCTGACGCACCCAGACTCAGAAGAACAGGGAGGAGGAAAACTTCTGACCAAAATGCAGCAAAGTAAAATAGATTAATTAAAACATTTACTTCATGCTGGAAACATGCTGTGGAATCAGGCAAGTGCCAGAGCTTCCATTAAGCCTTCTCAAAGTCAATATACATGTGATGCTTTATTTCATCCAAGATGAAATGTCATTTTCTGGGGCTAGAACCATGGTGAATGCCCTTTCCGTCTTATCTCTCTCAATCCCTTGTCAGTGACAACTTCAATAGCTACTGAAAGGAAAAGCACGTGTGCCCAGAGAGCAAGGACATTTCTTATGAAGTGCTAAGAAGGTCAGCAGGGATTTCAAGGCTGGATTTTCCTTCTATTCTCTTAGGACTGTGCACTGAGAAATATTTTATAAAATTCATCCTTTTTCCATAAAGTGTTTAGCCTTGGGAGGATATCAACTAAGCATTCTAAGGAATATGTTATATTAAATGAATAATACATAAATAAAGCCAACTTCTGGTTACTTTTTCAGATTTTTGCACACAATAAACTAAAATCTCAAAGTTTTTAATTTCAAAATCAACAGTTGAATTTATTTTTTAATGCATGAGACTGCACAAGAGCCCCTGGGGGACCTAGTAATTTTAAATGCTCTTTCCAGATAGAAATGCCGGCAGAAGAAGAACTCGTAAATAAAAGGCAGAGAAGGCAGAAAAGTTAGTAAACAAAACGATACCACCTGGTAGTTAAGATCACACACTTGAGAGCAAGATGGAACTTACTATATTTCTGCTCTTAGACAAATTCCTTAGCCTCCCTGTGCCTTGATTTTCTCATTCATAAAATGTAAATAATTGTAGTACCTTTCTCTCAGGATCATTTTAAAGATCAAACTATTTAATTTATATAAAGCTTTTAGGAATATACATGCTATCTGACATGTAGTGAATAAATCTTTGCATTTATGAGATGACAGAGAAACATGTTGGAAGTAAAGAGAAATACCAACATAGCAATTGCTTGTTAAATTTCATATTTGTATCTTTTGCCTCCAAGCTCCTAGCTACAAAAGACAGGCCTCTTGTAGAAAGCCCTATGTGGGTAGCACTAGGACAGATCCAGGGACTTTAGGAGAAGATTCAACATGCAGAAATCCCAGCCATCTCCAGGGGATAGACATCCCAGGTCAACAGATGCTCATAGGAAGTGCTAGCCACTTCCGAGAGTCCTTGTGCCAGCAGCAGCTGTGGGCTCCCTTGGGAAAGGAACAGACTGGTGCTTCTCACCTGTGTTCATTGACCACTTACAATGCACCATGACAGGTGTGCCTCCAAAATTACAAAGCATAACATTATGTTTTTTCTGTCATCAGTAATGGGTTTGAGTAATGTCTTCTAGAGTAAATGTTGAGTTAAGCATACCCTATGGCTGAGAGACTTGATGTTTCCAGTTCAAAGGCAGCATTAGCAGCCCTTGGGGGAGCTAAGGCTTCATTTTACCTTACTTATGAGAGGAGCTCAAAGTGGGTAGATACAAAGCAAACAGTGACAAGGCTGACGGGGAGCATGCTGCTTTTCTAAGGCACATAAGACCTCAATATTTGTTCATGATTGGTTGGTTGTCATTCATGACTTAATGTTGTTTGGAAAATTTTAATTCCCTCAGGTATTTCTCCCAGTCTGTGCATAATTCCAAAGATGGCCAGGAAGGCAGAGCTGAGAGTCATCGTGATGAGGACTAATTATTCCAGGAGAGGTGTCAAGGTCACCAGAAAGTTTTTAATCCATGAATATAGTCTTTTTAAATAGAGATTCAAATGTATGTTATTGGTTTGAGCTCTAAAACCGTCGATGTAAACATGAGGTAAAGTCCTTTTCCAATATTTAACCTCTCCTCCAAAATATTTGCAAAAGGTGTTGAGGAAAAAAAAGCAATTACAGATTATTGTGTTATCATCCTTGGGCAGAGATTTAAGGATAAAAAAATAGTAGGAAGGTAAGCATTTTTCTGAAATTCTCCTATTGAGATTTTTCCCCATTATTGTTGTTTAGTAGATTACAGTTTTTAAAAATGTGCCAGTGCTCACCTGGTGAATTGTTGTTAATTCCACTAAGCTAGACTATGCCAGTAACATAAACTAATATTTCCATGTAGCAGTTATTTTTTAAAATGATATTTATGGTAGGCATCCATTAATCAACAAGTCAGGGGTCTGGCATTTGCCCCAAGTTTGCAATAAAAATGCCATTGTGTTAAACATAATTACAGTTATTTTTTTCTTTTTTCTTTTCTTTTTTTTTTTTTTGCAGTTTTTGGCCAGGGCTGGGTTTGAACCCGCCACCTCCAGCATATGGAGCCGACCCCCTACTCCTTTGAGCCACAGACACCACCCTATTTTTTTTCTTTGATGGGAAGCTTAGTTTTGAAACTTCCCTTTATGTTCCAGAATCTAAATTTTTGTTTATGTCTCAATAATTCTACAAAGTAATTGACTATTATATTTTCTTAACATAAAACTGTGACTATATTGGCAACTTAAAAAAAATACACTACCTATAGATGTCATAAAAAGTTTTAAATGAAAAAAATAGTATGTTATAGCTTTCAGTGTGGAAAACAATGAAGTTGTAGGGGTTGGAGCTTGAGTGAGTGGAAACTTAAATTAGACATCAGAAGATCCACGTCTCAGTCTAGATTTAGAAACTTAACTGGAAACAGAAGCGCATCACTAAATCTCATTGGATCTCAAATTTCACCTATGTAAATGAATGCTAATATCTGATCCAATTATCTGCAGAATTTTGAGGAGGATCTTGTAATAAAATATATGTGAATACTCTATATAAATATATGATACTATTCATTGAAATATGGTCTTATGGAGCCTTATTCTCTTCATGATACCAAGATGTAGTTTTTCCCATTTTAAAATTTTCTTTCTTTATTATACAAGGAATAAATGAATATGTTATCATCACAGAAATCCAAGCAGTACCATAATATACAGAAAAAAAAAGGAAGACCCCTGACTCACAGACCTTCAAATCTTCCATTCTCTTTGGTGGTATCTCCATAAATAATTTAATGAGTTTCCTTTCAGAAATGTTCTAAGCACACATGTATGCATATATATGAAATATAATTTTATTTCACATAATTGGGATCACAAAGTTTATTTCTAACTCACAAATCTAGCTTGTTAAAACAAAATAAAATTCCGCCCCCTCTGTTTTCTGCCAAAGAAAAATGTGACATAATTAGCACTGCAGTTATTTCAAATGAGGGATTAATGGTAAAAGGTTAAGGGGATTGTATGAAAGATGGAATGGGCTTTTGTTTCTGCAACAAGGACAAAACACAAATACAAATGAACGTGTTTCAATTGTCATAGTTATGAAACCCCATTGTGTTAACAAATGGGAAATAACACCTTATGGCAGCCAATCTAAAATAGTCTCGATGTGATGAGTACCACTGGCAGATCTGCCAAGATGCACAGATTCTCAGTGTGATCACAGAGATTTCATTGGTCACAAACAGAGAAAAGCACATGATTGCATTGAAAACGATGACACCGGTGCCAGCCCAGAAATCACAGCTCCAGCTCCTCCGTAATAGCAGACTATCACACCTGCCACTTGACAGGTGTGCAGCAAAATTTATGAAAAGCTTTTCTAGCCAAGCCATCGGGCCGCTGAAAAGAATGGCGAATGCCTTGAGCCTTGACATTTATTACAGCTTTGCCAGCATATCTGTCTTGTAGAGTGTGGTTTGAAAAACGATATGTCTAACCATGATCTTAATAAGCTCATTTGTTCTAGGGTCTCATTGTACTGTGCTTGCTGATAGAAGAGGAGAGGGCAAATAATATAAATAACAGAGGCTTCCTCATGAAATGCCTGTACTTATTTGAATATGGAGACACTCCTGGTGTTTAACACTGCCTGTTGCTCTACCTGAGAGAGGAATTACAATGTTGCCTTGAGACGTTTCGCAGCTGAGACTTCAGTTCTTTAATAAACTTTATTTCAATCGATTAGCAATGAACACTGAAATTAAAGCATGTGATCAGTATATTGCTGGAGATACAAATTTGTTATATTAGCGAGGAAAAATATGTCTTTAAATATATTTTAACAGAAAATACCATAGTATTATTAACTACTTGTTTATAAAAGATTGAAAATACTTTATATATGACCCAATTTACTCCTGAAATACCCTTAGGCAGTAAAAATGGGACAAATATCATTCCTTATTGATACAGGATGAGCAAAAGGAAGTCTTACAGATGCTTAAAACTGGCTCCCCCAGACCCTTTACTGTGGTTAACATATATTTTTTTAAACTTTCAGAGTATAGTACTTTTGTTCTGGATAAATATATGTCATAGCACATATCACTTATATTTGAAGATATTTAAATTTATAAGTGTGCTTCTCTGTTAAGATACAATACTCATGTAAACAGATATAAGAAAATGATACTTTTAAAAGCATCATTATATTGGATATTCATGTGTAGAAGACAGAAATGGGATCTACACCTCTCACCACTCACAAAAATTAAATAATGATGGGAAACAGATGTAAATCTAAGACATAAAACTATAAGAATTATAGAAGAAAATTTTGGAAAAACTGTTATAGACATTAGCCTATGAAAAATTTATGAAGAAGACCACCATAGTAATCACAGCAACAGCAAAAATTACTAAATGGGACCTGATTAAATTAAAAAGCTTTTGTCCAGCCAAGGAAATAATCAATAGAATGAATAGGCAAGCTACAGAATGAGAGAAAATACTGGCATGCTATACATCCAATAAAGGGCTAATAACCAGAACCAACTAATCAGAAAGAGAAACAAACAACCTGAGTAAAAAGGAGGCAAAAGACATGAACAGAAACTCAGAGAACCAAGAATCCAATGTACTTTTTTTTTTTTTTTGAGAGAGAGAATGAGAGAGAGAGAGACTCACTTTGTTGGTAGAGTGCCCTAGCGTCATGGCTCACAGCAACATCAAACTCTTGGGCTGAAGCCATTCTCTTGCTTCAACCTCCAGAGTAGCTAGGGCTACAGGTGACTGCCACAACACCTGGCTATTTTTAGACAGATTCTCAGTCTTGCTCAGGTTGATCTCCAACTGGTGACCTCAGGCAATCCACCTGCCTCAGCTTCCCAGAGTGCTAGGATTATGGGCATGGGCCACTCAATTCTAATATGAAACAAATAGAGAATCTAATACATATCCACATAAGAGAAAAAAAGTCATTTTAAGATGGGGAACGGAGGAACAAGGGAGAGGGTAGAGGGAGAAGGGATGGGGCCAGAGGTTACATTATATGACACACCTCTTGGGGTGTCAGGACACAGCTATCAGAGGAACTTTACGTAATAAATGTACAGTGTAACCTAATACTGTGTACCCTCAATGAGCCTGAACCAATATCTATAAAAAAGAAAATTGACTAATGGCCCATAAGCATGAAAAACTGCTCAACACTTCTAATCATTAGGGAAATGCAAGTCAAAACCACAATGAGGTATCACCTAACTCCGCTGAGAATGACTTCTATCAAAAAATCCCAAAGCAACAAATGCTGGTGTGGATACATAGAGAAAGAAGCACTGTTAGTTGGGCTGCAAACTAGTGCAACCTCTGTGGAAAGTAGTATAGAGATACTTGAAAGAACTAAAAGTAGATCTACCACTTGATCTAGAAATCCCTCTATTGGGTATTTGCCAAAAGGACAACAAAATTCATTTTATCAAAAAGACATAGGGCAGTGCCTGTGGCTCAAAGGAGTAGAGCGCTGGCCCCATGTGCTGGAGGTGGTAGGTTCAAACCCAGCCCCAGCCAAAAACTGCAAAAACAAACAAACACACAAACAAACAAACAAACAAAAACAGATATATACACTTGAATGTTAATTGTAGCACAATTCACAATTGCAAAGATATGGAATCAATCCTATCTCCTATCAGAACATGACAGGATTAATAAAACATAGTATATGTATGACTTGGAGTACTACTCAGCTATAAAAAATGGTGAAATAACACTTTTTGTAGCAACCTGGATGGAACTGGAGACAATTTTTCTAAGTGAAGTGTCATAAGAATGGAAAAACAAACACCATGTATAGTCTCCATTGAATTGGAACTGATTGATCAACAACCATGTGCCCATTTGGTTATAAAACTCAACAGAAAGCAGGTAGGAGGAAGGAGAAGGCAAGGGGTAAATTTACCCCTATGGGTACAATGCACACTATCCTGGTTTGGGGGAAACTTGTAACTTTGACTCAAACTGTACAAAAATAATTCATGTAACCAAAACATTTGTACCCCTGAAATATTATGAAATAAAAAATAAAATAATAAAACAAAATGTGAAGATCACCGGTATCCTTAAAAAATAAAAAAGCAGGAGGAGGAGCCAAGATGGCAGTCTGTAGCCAGCTTTCTGCAGACGCTCCTGTGTATAAGGAGAGTTAAAGGACAGAAATTTAGTGAGAAAGCCAATGGTTTGGAGCTGAGCCAAGAGACAAGGTCAAGGAATGCACATCAACCCTGCTGGAGCGACCTGTGACCCCAAGGATACAAATAAAAGGTACAGAGCACATCACCAAGCAGACAGGAGTCCCCTCCCCCAAGAGGACAGCTCGCAGTATACTCCATACCTCCATACAAACAAGGGAGCAGAGTTCAGATGTCCTCCCACTCTACCCCACAGGAGAGACCTTCTAAAAACCAGACCTCCTTCCCCTGTGCCACAGCACTCTCCTGCCAGGCATAAAGCTGTACAAAACTGTTCTACCTGCAAGTTGGAACTCCTGGCACTCCCCTCCACCCTCACCCTGAGGTCTGGAGGTCTGTCCCCCACAGAGTCCAGATTCTTGAACACTTTCTCGAGGGGTGTGGACAGGGCGTGGGTTGCCGCTGGTCTGTGCTGTTCTCCCGGCTCAGGAGCAGTGAGAGAGTGAGCCAAAAAGTGCCTGGCCAAAGCAGACCAAAGCTTTGCTAAATTTTGGCCACACCTGGCCCTCAGGGGATGCAAGCAGAGACAAAGGGCTGAAGCTCACAGACTAACTCAGGACTATTAGCAGCCCAGCGTCTCCTCCACAGGGCAGAAATTCTGTGAACTTGTTCTGTTCTATCAGCTTTTTCATCACATCAATCAGGGACAGGGCTGGAACTGAGTGAATCGTCCCAGGCCCCATCAAGTACCCAGGTTGTCAGGCCTCACCTCCCCCCACTGCCAACACTGACATAACTGGTGGACTGGCTGAGGAGCCATACAGCCCTGTGTGGCCTAGGCAGGCGCAAACCTCTAGAGAATCTGCTCATTGGAGGAAACTGGACCACAGCCCTGCAGGGTTACCAGAGACTGGGTGCTACAGAGGGGCAAGGCGGGGAAAGAGGCATCAACTTTCCCAGGCTAATTTACTGGCTTGGGGGGGGGGGCTCTGAGCTCACAGAACACTGGAGTGAGTTATACTAAAGCTGCCAGCAGACTTCTGCTGTCTAGTCGCCAGAGACTTTTCAACTCTTTGATTGGAGGTTGATACTGGCTGAGACAATGGATTGTTACCTCTTTAACTGGGCCAATCACCCAAGGACTTTCCAACGTTGTACACTGGGTGTGTGGTAGTGGGAAGGTTTGATTTTCCTTTCCAAGTGTTGTGGAATTGTTGTGGGAGAATACTCGCAGAGGGGCTGCTTTGCTTAA
>CAUYON010069795.1:0-15046 GCA_963573935.1 Arctocebus calabarensis | reverse complement strand
TTTATCGCCCTGGGTAGAGTGCCGTGGCGTCACACTGCTCACAGCAACCTCCAGCTCTTGGGCTCAAGCGATTCTCTTGCCTCAGCCTCCCTAGTAGCTGGGACTACAGGCGCCCGCCACAGCGCCCGGCTATTTTTTTGGTTTGCAGTTCGGCCGAGGCCGGGCTTGAACCCGCCACCTTCGGTAAATGGGGCCGGCGCCCTACTCGCTGAGCCACAGGAGCCGCCCCCTCACTATTGTCTTTTGTCCCAGATACTAGTCAGCAGCCTTCTACTTTGTCTTTCAGCTTTCATTCTTGCTTCTCTACAACCCCCTCTAGCAGCAAGAAGGTCTTTCCTTTTTCTTTTTTGGTTGTTTTTAGGTCTTTTCAAAATTATAGATCAGTTCATGTCATTCTGATGCTTAACACTATTGGCTCATTTCCTGTTAGACTAAAATCCAAATACTTTACTATGGTTTCTAATTTGGCTTCTTCTGATAGATACTGCTTTTTTGGGGAGGGGGGCACGGTCTCACACTATGGTTGGAGTTAGAGTTCAGTGGTGTCATCCTAGCTCATTGCAACCCCAAACTCCTGTGCTCAAGAGATTCACCGACCTTAGCCTCCCTAGTACCTGAAACTACAGGCATGCTCTTAAGTGTCTATTTCCTGTAGCGACACGTGATCTCAACAAAACAAGAGGGAATAGTCCCTCCCATCATTACTGGCTGTATAAAATGTTATGTGTGGGCTCGGTGCCTGTAGCACAGTAGTTACAGGGCCGGCCACATGCACCAAGGCTGGCCGGCTCGAACCGGGCCTGCTGAACTAGGACAACTGCAACAACAACAAAAAAATCCAGGCAGGAGGGGCGGCGCCTGTGGCTCAAAGGAGTAGGGTGCCGGCTCTATATGCTGGAGGTGGTGAGTTCAAATCCAGCCCTGGCCAAAAAAAAAAAAAAAAAATCCAGGCGTTGTGGCAGGCGCCTATAGTCCCAGCTACTTGGGAGGTGAAGGCAGGAGACTCCCTTGAGCCCAAGAGTTGGAGGTTGCTGTGAGCTGTGACACCACAGCACTCTACCAAGGGTGACATAGTGAGACTCTGTCTCAAAAAAGAAAATCTATATCTATATCTATGTAAATAAATAAAATGTGTGTACTTGACTACAGCCTGGAAGTGAATAAGGGAAAATGGAAACAGTTGTTACAAGCATGGAGTTGTAAGTGAATATTTCTTTTAAACATTTTGTTGAAACATGACTTTTTTTTTTTTTTAAAGCATTTCTTTTCGGCTCGGCGCCCATAGCACAGTGCTTATGGCGTTGGCCACATGCACCAAGGCTGACTGGTTCGAAACAGCCCAGGCCAGCAAAACAACAATGACAACTAAAAAAACCACCACCACCACCACCACAACAACAAATAGCTGGGCGCTGTGGCGGGTGCCAGTTACTTGGGAGGCTGAGACAAGAGAATTGCTTAAACCCAAGAGTTTGAGGTTGCCGTGAGCTGTGACGCCACAGTGCTCTACCAAGGGTGACAAAATGAGTCTCAAAAAAAAAAGGTATTGCTTTTCTTTCTTCTTTTTTTTTTTTAAAGGAACAGCTCTAGCTAGCGGCTACACAAGTCCCAGTTAGCGGGAGGCCCCACACGGCCACCATCCAGAGGCTGGGCCCGCCCAACTCGCTTGCGTCGCGAAGAGCCCCTCCTTCTGCTCCCGGCGCTCTCTCCACCCTGCTTCCTTCTTCCAGGCTCCGCCCCGCGCCGGGGCGCCTGCGCACCGGGGAACACGTGGCTGCCGCGGACCCGGAGCAGCAATGGCGGCGGGTGGCGGCGGTAGCTGCGACCCCCTGGCCCCGGCGGGGGTTCCCTGCGCCTTTTCCCCGCACAGCCAGGCCTACTTCGCTTTGGCGTCCACCGACGGTCATCTGCGAGTCTGGGAGACAGCTAACAACCGGTTACACCAGGAATACGTGCCTTCCGCGCACCTCAGCGGTACCTGCACCTGTCTGGCCTGGGCGCCAGCGCGGCTGCAGGCCAAGGTAAAGCGAGCGGGACGGCGGGGGGTGGGCGCCTGCCTAGGCTTGGCCTTGGCGCCCCCCGGCTGCGTGGCGTGTTGTCCGGCACGCGCGTGTCCCGCGGCGGCACGGGGCGAGGAGGCACGGAGCGCGGCGTTGGTGTTAAGTGGGCCCATGCTGCCAGCCCCGGGTACGGCCTGTCTTGAGGACAGTGAGAGAGGCCGCAGCTCGATGTGGCCGGCCATGGACCCGAGCCCTACTGGCGGCTCCATGTGGTGTGCGCCCCGTTGTCTCCAGGCCGCCATGTTCGCAGAGCCCCCGGGGCCCCGAGGGGCGGCTTCCTTCTGCCAGGCCACGTTATGCGTTTATTCGTGCTTTGGGTTTTGACGGAGCCCGGTCTTGGGTCTCGGCTGTTCTCGGTCTCTGAACCAGTGCATGGGCCTTGTCATGGGTAGTTGGACTGAACAAGTCTGTACTTGCTTCCGGACACTGCCCACCCCCCCTTGGGTGCCGGTTCACCACGTGTTCTCTTTCACGTCCACGTCGTGGGACTTTCACTATTGAGACTTTAAACTTGCCTGGGCTCCTTTGCACTCTCAGCATTTTGACTCTCCTTACTTTTTAAACTTTTGCTTGGCCCTCACATTTCAATCCCCGGGCCCCCAAGTTTGAAGTCTGCATTAAGGTATGGAGGTAAAGTGAAGAAGTATTTTAACTTACTGTGATAAGAGTGTCCAGGTGAAGTTTCCCTTAGATGGGACTCTGCCCGGATAGGGAAAGCTTTTCAAAGTTAGGGACCACCTTCTGGTAAGTGCCAGTCACTGTTGAGTCACTCGACTACATCTCTAAACTCATCACGCACGTGGTTACTGCAATTAGAGAATAGCCAAACCAGTTCACTCCAATGTGATTGGGAAGCCTTTGGTGTCCTAAGATGTGCGGCCTTGAGCTGTAGCTATGAGCAAAACTTCAGAACCTCATATATTTAGAATAGATCTTACTCCATCTAACTACCTGTGGAGATTTCTGCTAAAGTTTTTGTGTTAAAATAAGGAATACATCCAAATTGCTATGCTTTGGGTGAGTCTGTTTAGATATTTTTCAGTTTTTAAGTTACATTTTTATAGTTCTTCCTGTTTAGTAAAAGAAACCTATCTAGGCTTCTAAGTCACAAAACTTGGACTTGTAAAAATACTGATCAGAGTTGTCTTTTAAATTACAGCCCTCTGTATATTTTTGTTTTCAAAGTTGTTTTCTATGTTTGTGTTAAACAGTCCTGTACAGTAGTAGTAATAATATAGGAATCGAAATACAGAGCAATAGTCAAGTGTGTGCATGGACCCAAGTTGTACTACCTACGTTTGAATCCAGGTTCTGTTTCATAGAATTGTGTCCCGCTCTTCATTTACAAAATGGAGATAATAGTACCTCCTTCATAGAGTGGTTATAAAGATTAATATACTTAATGATGCAGAAAGCACTTACGGTAGTTTTTTTGTATGTAAATGTTAAGTGTGTTTTTTTTATTGTTTGGAATTCATTGAGGATACAAAGAATTAGGTTAAAATGGTAAGTGTTATCTTAAATTTGTATGGTTAGTCCTGTAAGGTTGATTAGGAACTTTCTGCCTTGTTTGAGAACTCTGGAAAACTAAGCAACTTGTATAGTCAAAAATGGAACCAGGATTGGAGCTCAGATCTTTAGAGCTCAGTTCTTGGTTATACACAACAAATAGTTATTGTTAGATTGCCAAAAACTTGTCTCCATTTTGCTTTGCTTTTCTCTTGACTTTTTTTTTTTTTTTTGAGACAGAGTCTCACTTTATCATCCTCTGTAGAGTGCGGTAATGTCACAGCTCACAGCAACCTCCAACTCCTGAGCTTAGGCAGTTCTCTTTCCTCAGCCTCCCAAGTAGCTGGGACCAAGTCTTCTGTTGACTTTCAGTTACACTGTTCTAGAATGAAACATTTTTCTAGTCTCAAGTTGAAATTCATAGTTTTGGGTTATATAAAACAGTATGATACATTAGAAAAATAATTGGATTCGATTTCTTAACTAGGATTTACCTCAAACTTGTTTTTATGTTGCTCAAGTTGCTTTAACTTTGTGTACCTCACTGACAAGTGAGAGTTGGGCTACATCAAACAAAAACAAAGGTTTTTTATAGGTTTCAATGTCTTTTTATCTGCACTCTGTCTTTTTAGCCTCACAGTATGAAGTGTCCTGAAATCACTGCATTAAAAAAACTGAGAATCAGAGCTAAGGAAAGATAAATTACTTGGTCAAAGCCTAATAACCTAATAAGAGTGTGGCCACTAGAGTAAAGGTACCCTGATTCCTGGTCCAGCACCCTTAACATGGTTACCCTAAGTTGTCATCATCTTTTTTTTTTTTTTAATATCCTTCTTGGTTTGAAACCTTCAATCTTTAGTCACAGAACTGAGATGTGGAAGAAATGTAGAGGCATCCAGTCTCCTATTTAGGGAACTTGTACTCTGGGAACATCAATTTTACTTGAAAATTAGGGAGAGACGTTTTCCTATATTATGTATAATAAACTTGTACATATATTATGGTGTGTACATATATTATTAAAAGTCACATGATTTTTAAAGGTAAAAAAATAAGAAGCAGTTATCGTAGCTGCTTTAACCTCTGTTTCTAGGTCCCTGTGCTAAATTCCTAGCACTTAAGTTTTAACATGCTCTTACCATATTAAACATTTTGAGATGTGAAAAGGATGTTATTCTGAAGCCCATGCTCCAAGCGTTTTGTCAAGGTCCTGGCATATGGCATGTAATATTCTCTAACGTGAAATCGAGATAATGCCACCCACCTGTCAAAGATTCCTCAGAGGGTTAAATTAGGCGATGTATGTGACTGCTGTAGGATGCCCTGGCATGTAGTAAGTGCTCAATAAATGTCAGCTGTTACTATGGTATGATTCAGTGAGTCTGGACTTTATCATTTAATGGTGCATTCCCCAACATAAGTCCGTTTGTAGGAGTATCCTGTGTTTTGTTTAATAACTGGAAGTTTGTTACTAAAGGGCAAAGTATGGTGATAACTTATTAATGGAGAAAGATTAGTTAATGCTGGGTTTCTTGGGATAACAGGAATTAAGGGTAGTGGTTTATAAGTGTTTAGAAAAATTAGATTGTGCTTTTGGTTTTTGGTCACAGAATGATTACAATACTTTGCATTTATTCCATGTTAGTTTTGAGAGGGTTTTTGTACATGTCATATTGCTGAGCATTTGGTCAATAAGAGGGTGGGGGACCTCTAATGAACACAAGAAAATATTCTAGGAAAGTGCAAAAAACAGTGATGAACTCTAGATGTATGCTGTTTTTAGAGTTCCTTAGATTTATTTGTGTAAACTGAGGCTAAAATATTAAATGATCTTCCCAAGCCACTTAATAAGTGGGCGGCTTAGTCTAGGAACTGACCCTGCAGTTTCATTGACCCCTTAACATCTCACATTTTCCACTTTTCCGTCCCTAACTGTTGTCAAGCCCTGGAGACCTGGCCTACTATTCACAGTAAATGTGTTTATGTTGCTTTGCTGTCACTGCAGTTAAAATGACTATTCAGATTAGTACAGGTTTAATGAAGCACATGGCATTTCAGACAAGCTTGGTAGCATTAAGGATGTTTCTAGGAAAAATCTGAACTGAGTATTCACATTGCTATCCCTTAAAAGTTGTATCGCAATTTAGATGTGTTCCTGTACAGTGCTCTGTCTTGAGGGCTCACCAATATTTAAACTTCCGAATAAAGTTTGTAGATTAGATCCTATTTGGCAGTAATAGAAGTTTCTGTGTGTTAGAATTTAGTTGTTTTATAATTTTATGTGAAAAGCACACATTTTGTTCATCGTTATCCATGAAACTTCCACACATGGCAGAGTAAGTGGCAGTAAGATGGGCCAAGAAATGGAATAGGAGGCTAATTGCAGAATGAAGCTTAAAAACTTGGGTATAATTTTCAGTGTGTAGAGGTCAGTATTTTTCAAAAGTAGATTTTGATCCATTAATGGATTGTGAAAAGATTTAGTGGATGTGATGGCAAAAATAAAATAGAATGGAAACTATCAGTTACACATGGTATTTTCTTGCTGTGTGTGTGAAACTTGATTTAATTATGTATATGTTATTATGGGTGTGTACATGGTCTCTAGGTAAACTCTTCTTACTGTGGGAACTCAGTCTAAAAAGTCATTGCTTAATTACTTATCAAATTCAGACTTTTCATCACTTGGACATGTTTGTTTTTTTTTTCCTGTTTTCCCCTCATCTGTACAGTTCTTACTTTTATAAGTCTTGCACATAGGCCATTCTGACTTTATCTTCTGGATCAAAGGCTGATAAATTTTATCATATGGGTTTTTGTGTTTATTGCTTAGTTAATCAGTTAATCTGTCCTTCATGTTGGAAAAGACTCCTTAGTCTAAGAAATTGCATCCTTTTGGTATTCACTCCTGGTGCTTTCAGCAAGTGAGATTTTTCCAGTTACAAATATGTGAACTAAATTTTTAGTCTGCCTTTTTTATTACTTTGTATATTTACATGTAGGGTCATTGGTGCATATAACATTGTGCAAAGGAGCTTCAGAGGGAACAAAAGTGAGTGTGACTAAGATGTAAAAGAAGAGATAAAGACAATTCAGAGTCAGATTTGCCATGTCTGTAATGTGGAGTATGACTTCTTGTGCCTTAAGAGAGAGAAGTTTCTATTTGAGGTGGGCCTTAAAGCATGGATAGGATTTTTAAACAATAAAAACTGAGATGAGTAGGAAAAATCCCCTTCCAAGAGAAGGGAAAAGCAAACAAAATGAGTAAATGGGGGTGTTTCAGTAGTGTAATGTGAGGGTGGAATTGGAGAGGGGCTGGGAAAGGTGGGTTAAAGGCAAATTGTGGATACTTTTGGATGCCTTAGAGTTGTTTATATTGATAATACGCTTCTCTGGGGAGTTATTGAAGTTTTTCAGTTACAGAAAAGACATGTTCAGGTAGTACAGCATGTGTCCCAATTTATAATCAGCACTGAACTTTTGGTTTCAGAAATATTTGGTGGCAAGTAAAACTTAATATATTAGATTTTGTCAAAGTGCACATTGGTTATATAAACTTATCTGGATGATGTATTACCTGTTTGGACATGCTTATCCTGCCGAATGAGAAGTTATTTTTAAAAGGACCATCCAGTTCTGAAAAACATATGAGTCAAGAGTTCTTTGAGATTAAATTAATTGAATTATTTTTCAGATTTAGACCAGTGATCCTTAAATTTGGGCATAAATCCTGTGGATCTTCCTTCCACCTGCCTCTGCTTGCTTCTACAAAAAATATAGAGACTTTGCAGATAAGAAGAATTATAGTTTTGGTCATGTTAATATTTTATTTCTAGAATTCTTTGTGCTTTTGAGACAGAATCTGCAGTAAAGCATATTTCTATTTGGACCAGCCTTTGTTTCACACATTGAGAAACATCAGTGTAGATAAGTGTGATTTGATTTGGGAAACCCATAAGTAGAAGAAATATTTCTTGAAATCTTGGAAAGAATTTTCTAATTAGGTAGTAGTGGGCTCACATACATGTAGTCCCCTGCCCCCCCCACCCCCCCACAGTCCTTCCTTGAAATAGGTATTTGTGTTTATAACCTTCTACAGAAGTCATATTTGCCCTCTGGGATCATTTACAGGTAGCTTTACAAATTCATGTAATAATTGAAGGTGGGGTGGAGAACACTCCTAATGCTAAGGCTTCAATGTTTCAAGCAAATTAAATGTTACTAATGAGACCATCGGACTTTTTATACTTTGGCTTTTAATTGTAACTGCTCTTTTGGGTTTATTAATGTAGATGCATCTCTAGGTATTTATAAAATGTGTAAAATTTTTTCTTTAAGTAAGAAGTTATAATCATTTAGCTTTTCACCAAAGGGTGTACAACGAATTGTACTTTTCAAATGTGACATCCTCCCTGAGATAAGTAAATGAAGAAAAAAAAAAAAACAAAAGGAAAATGCCTTTTCTGATACTCTTTATGCACTGGTAACATTGTTGTTGTCATTGGTGGTTCTTGGATTATGCAGATTTTTATTTTTTTTTTTTTTTGAGACGGAGCCTCAAGCTGTCACCCTGGATAAAGCGCTGTGGCATCACAGCTCACAGCAACCTCCAGCTCCTGGGCTCAAGAGAGTCTCTTGCCTCTGCCTCTCAAGTAGCTGGGACTATAGGCGCCCGCCACAATGCCCGGCCATTTTTTGGTTGCAGCTGTCATTGTTGTTTGGCGGGCCTGGGCTGGATTCAAACCTGCCAGTTCAGGTGTATGTGGCTGGCACTTTAGCCCGTTGAGCCACAGGTGCCGAGCCAATTATGCAGATTTTTATGTATTCCAGGCTCATCCCCTTTTTTGGGTGTTGCTAAGATCCTACATGATTAAGAAAATGTTCTCCTTTCTATCATATTGGTTTGTTTTACACTAAAACAATGCTAAAACTAAAGGCTGGTGAACTCTAATAAAAAACCCCACACATGGAAGAGAAGTTCTAAAATAATAAATTTTCAGGCCAGGAGCAGTGGCTCACGCCTATAATCCTAGCACTCTGGGAGGCTGAGGAGGGTGGATTCCTTGAGCTCACAAGTTCCACACCAGCCTGTGCAAAAGCAAGACCCTGTCTCTGCTAAAAATAGAACAACTGAGGCAAGAGGATCCCTTGATCCTGAGTTAGAGGTTGCTGTGAGCTATGACTTCACAGCATTACCCAGGGCGATAGCTTGAGACTAGTGTCTCAAAAGCATTATGAACTCTGATGTAGTACTCTTAACAGGTATGAGCTGTTACATCACTTCTGAAGTAAAGCAAAGAATTCTGGTGGTATTTGCCACTAGAGAGAAACTTGGGCCCCTTAAGTTATTAGAATCACCAAGTCAGCATGGAACTCCCAGACTAGTGTTTGACCAGTCATTGGAACAACTTCTCTAGCATGTACTCTGAGCTTCTATTACAGTTCAAACTATTTGTTGACTCAAATGGAAGTTAATGTGTATTTATAAATATAAAGATGTATGAGTCCCTTTTCCTAAAAGCTAAGCTAGAATTTGAGGAAATATTGGGGATGGGGAGAGAAGAATTCACTACTTGGGTGTGAATTTATGGGCTCATAGATCCTTGGGTATATATATCTCTTTGCTTGGGGAATGGAGATTTCACTTGGCTTGGACCTCTCGGGACCGGTGGTCAGTTTCAGAGCAGTGGAAACAACACTGAGGTTACTTGGGCCCTGTTAGGTGAATACCCAGAAATACCAAGTTTTCCTATCTGCTGCATTTCTTCCGGAGGGTTAAGAGGCAGGAAGACAGAAGTATGAGCTTCCCTTTGTATTGGAGGGATTCTTTTTTAAAAAGTAATAGGAAAAAAATCACCTGAGACCTTCTTTTCCCCTGCCCTCTTTTAAAGTATCTTTTTGGGCTGGTGGGCGATTATATTTATGTATTAATGATGTTTTAGTGTTTGAAATATTAAATAGAACATTTCTTTTTCTATTTTTGTTTTTTTTTTACAGGAAAGTCCCCAAAGGAAAAAAAGGAAATCAGAAGCTGTAGGAACAAGTGACCAGATTGATCTGTTGGCTCTTGGAACAGCAGTTGGTAGCATTTTATTATACAGTACAGTAAAAGGAGAATTACACAGTAAATTAATAGTAAGTGTGTATATATATTTATTATGTAAAAGTGGTATGAGAGGGAAAGTGATTATCGAGATTGTTAAAAAGAAAATAACTTTCAGGTGTGTAATGGGATCTGTGTAAGGGCAGTTTTCTGTCCTTTCTGCATTTAGAGAGCTGAATAGTGATATTTGATAAAAGCTGTGATAGGTAACGTAGTCCTGCCTGTGGGTTAGAGAATGAAGCATTATTAACTAGATTTAAGATAAGAAAGGGTTAAGAGTGCTCAAGGTGTCACAGGTAGCAACTGCAGGAGCCACTGGCCGCCTCTTGGATTAAGGGAATAAAGGAGACAGTTAGAATTATTGCTGAAACAGATCTTTTGGGAACAGGTGCTGCTCTGTTGTTGCTATTCTCTCTTATAGAGGAGTGGCCCCAAGGGCGTGAGGTCTAGACTTCAAGCTGAGGAGGGGGCTCCAGCTGCCTAGAACTGGTGTCTCTGAAGGGAGGCGATGAGACTGGTTTGTTCTCCCAGTGTTGGAAAAATTGCATATTGAGTTCAGCAGCTGCGGGAGGGAATTCCCATCACTGTGGTGAAGAAACAAAGTGATGGCAAATGAGGGAGACCTGAAGGAACAAGTCCTCCCTCCAGGTGTGTCTCCCTCTAGCACCTCCTATTGGTAGAGTTTGCAGATGGAGTTGGCAGAGGTCAGAGTATGGAAGGGTAGATTTGATACTGGAAGATAGTAACTTAACTGGCATAATTTGTGCAGACAGTATCTATTGCAGTGTATTTTTACTTATAGGGATGCTTTTTTATATGTATAAATAAATAAAACAAGTTTTCTATTTTAAATAACATCTACCCATAGAAAATGTGGAGCTACCTCTATCCTTGGAAAATTTGGAGCTACATCAAGTTGGAAAGGAAAAAAACTTTATGCCTAAATTCTGTCACCAAGAATTAATGCTAATATTTGTGTATTTCTTTGATATATATATATATATATATATATAAAACATATAGTTGGCTTCCATTCATCTATTTTGATTTTGTACCCTGATTTTTTCATTAAATTACAATACAAGCAGTGAAGGAAGATCAGTACCTATATTTCAGCTGTGTTATTGCCACTACTGCATATCTGACTAAAATAGCAATGTCAATGAAAAACTCCCCAGCTAATCTGGTAGATTTAAAATTTTATAATTTTAGTAATATTATTTTATAATTTAGTAATAAAATTTTATAATTTTATTTAGTAATTGGTTCTAATATTAAAGTTGAGAGGCAAATAATACAATTAAGAAAAACTAAAAGTATGAAGAGCCATACATCAAAAGGTAGTCTCCCTTTGTTCTCCCCTCCTTTCAGTCTGGCGTGGTCCTCAAGTAAGCTCTTAGTTCTAGAATAGTCAGGAGCCTATCCTTTGATTTGGTCAGTCCTTTGTGGCCAGTAGTTAGCTGCTCGGCGACTATGGCTGGCAGGCATGATGCTGATAGAACCTGGAACTGCTTCTAAAATGAATTTATCCAAAAGGAGCCAAGAGGGTTTGGGTGGGGAGTGTTGGGATAGTATGGAGAAGTAGAAAGGGACCTGGCTTTGGAGTCATTCTGTCTGGAGGTTAAATTCTATTAGTATGTGATCATGGATAAATAGTTTAACTTCTCACCTCTTAAATGGGTCTTAAACAACGTACCTCACGTGACTTGATTGGGACTTAGGTATAATATTATTAATGTATTGAAAGTGCCTGGACTTTAATTGATATGAAGTAAATGTTTGTTGAATGAATAAGGGACACATTGCCAACTTGCTTTCCAAAAGGGCATGCTAATTTTCACTGCCCTAGCAGTATATTGTCCTGTCATTTTTATCCTAACCCTCTTAGCATGGGCATTATGTAATGCAGATCAAATTGCTAGATGAACAGACTAAAACAGGCTACTTTGTTTTGGTTTGTATTTTTTTGATTATTAACAAAGTTGAATATTTAATTTTTTTGCTAAGTTCTTTCTATGGAATTACCTGTTTATATCCTTTAATTCTTTTTTTTTTGGCTGGGGTTGGGTTTGAACCTGTCACCTCCAGTATATGGGGCCCGTGCCCTACTCATTGAGCCACAAGCACCACCCTATATCCTTTAATTCTTCATGTGTAACATAGGGCTTAGTTCTTTGAGTAGAGAGCTGATAAAGGAGAAAAGTAACTGAATATTTTAATATTTTAAAATATTTTTCTTTTGAAGTGGGTGCAATCTTATTTTGAAGTAGCTTCAGTGATTTTAAGTAATTATTTTTAGCTCAGATAGGTAGTGGTGTTTCATAGTGTATTTCCTTTATGTGAATTCAGGTAGAAAGACTGTCACACTCTGCTCAGTGAGTTTGGCCTGAAATGCTTGTGAGATATTCTCTTCACAGTGAATCTATTCCTTCGTGCCCTTGAGGAGCAGGCATCATGGGTTGCTGTGTATGTTTATATGGTGTGGTCCATAACACACAAGGATACATTTAGTGTTAACTTGAAGTAACAGAGATATCTTTTTCAAGAGGTAGTTTGGTACATTTGTAAGTGGGATTTTTTTCAGGATGTTTTTAAGTATATTAGCTTTTTATTGCTAAGTGTTGATTCTGGATCCTATGTTTTGCCACTGTTAATGGAGTATAGCGTATTCTGTCATATTTTGACCTAGGGTGTGGTGTGGCAGTAGGTTTTTTTTTTTTTCTTTTTTGAGACAGTCTTACTATGTCACCTTCAGTAGAATGCAGTGGCATCACAGCTCACAGCAACCTCACACTCTTGGGCTTAAGTGATTCTCTTGCCTCAGCCTCCCAAGGAGCTCGGACTACAGGTGCCTCCTACAACCGCTGGCTAATTTTTGTTGCAGTTGTCATTGTTGTTTAGCTGGCCCGGGCTGAGTTTGAACCTGCCAGTCTCGGTATATGTGGGTGGTGCTGTAACCACTGGGCTACAATCGCCAAGCCAAAGTACGTTTTTTGTTGTTGTTGCAGTTTGGCAGGGGCCAGGTTTGAGTCTGCCATCTTTGGTATGTGGGGCCGGCACCCTACTCACTGAGCCATAGGTGCCACCCCGTTTTTTTTTTTTTTTTTTACCTTAAGAGGAGAAAGGAAAGTTTAACATTTGAAGGTCTAACTGGCATATCTCATTTTTGAAGCTGGAAAACTAAAATGGATGAATGTAGGTTACAGCTTAACATTTTAGTTAACTATTAAGTAATTACTCTAGGATTCATATTATACTATTATAGAAAACAAGTTTTATTTTTCTTTTATTTAATCTTTTTTTTTTAATCTGCAGAGTGGTGGACATGACAACAGAGTCAATTGTTTGCAGTGGCATCAAGACAGTGGCTGTTTATATAGTTGTTCAGATGATAAACATATTGTGGAATGGAATGTACAGACTTGCAAAGTAAAGTGGTGAGTAACATTGATGGCTCTGTTATATTGGTGACTCAGTTATTGCTTGGAAATGCAGCAGAGTTGGACAAATTACACTTGTAATGTGGGCTGTATAGATAAATAAGGTTTTAGACTCCATTCTTAAGGATCTTTTAATAAGATCGGGCGTGTGAGTTTTGTTTGTTTTTTTTTTTTTTTTTTTTTTTGAGACAGAGTCTCACTTTCTTCCTCTCAGAGTGCTGTGGTGTCCTAACTCACAGCAGCCTCAAACTCTTGGGCTCAAGTGATTCTCTTGTCTCAGCCTCCCAAGTGGCTGGGACTACAGGCGCCTGCCACAATGCCCAGCTATTTTTCTGTTGCAGTCATTGTTGTTTAGGTGGCCCGGGCTGGGTTTGAACCTGCCAGCCTCAGTGTATGTGGCTGGCGCCCTATCCACTGAGCTACAAGCGCCACCAGCATGTGAGATTTTAGTATGTAAAAGCTAAAAATGGTACAAGAGTGAAGTAACTGTATAAGAGATGTCATGAGGTAACGTGATTACTTGTCAGACGAGTAGGGTAGTGTTAGAAAGGTGTGGAGGAAGAGAAGGGCTTTCAGTTAATCTTCAAGGACAGGTAAAATTTGAATAGAGAAGGATGGGAGAATCCTTTCAAAGGTCCAAAAAGGAAGGTGGGGAGATGGCAGGAGCAAAGGCTAGGAGACAGGAAAGTGAAAGACGTACTTCCAGTGAGTGAACTCATTTGAGGGGGGTATTAATAGGGGATAATGGATGGTAGGTGATATGGGCCATAGTCTCTTAAGAGCCAGGCCTTAACAGTCATAGATAAAAATCACAGATACACTGTTATGTTCAAGCACCTATTCCTATGATTGGCTGTATAGTAGATTCTTAATAAGTGTGGACTACTGGATACATATTTTACTATGTAGGTAGGGACTCTGAAGAGGATAATGATACTTATGGTCCCCCAGCTAATAAGTGGCAGAGAAGGCATTCTAATCTTGTTCTTTTGAGTTCTGGTACTATGTTTTTCTACTATTCTTAAAGACACTTGTTACAAGTTTAGATTCTATCTGGTAAGTGAGAGAGCCACTGCAGGTCAGTGTCATGTGACCCGTAAATAATGCATTAGGAAAAAGCAATCTGTCAGCAATGTGTAGACTGGAGGGGCAGGAGCTAGTTTAAAGGTAGAGATGCCGCTGAGGAGACTTACTATAATCTGGTTGTGAGATAATAGTGGGACATTAGAATAGAAATGATACCAAACAAGAATACATGGGTGGGGTGGAGGAGGGGCATTGAATAATAGAAAGGAGTTAAAGGTAAGTACTAAGTTTTTAGCTTTAGTTTTAACTTTTACTAGGTGAGTTAACTAATTGAGAGGAGGGGCATACTAGGAAATAATGTTTGGTAGAGGCAGAAGTTACCTCCAGGTCATAGAAATGGTGATCAGAAGAGGGAAATGGTTTTCATGTTTTTTAGACAAGTTGAATTTGAAATGACATTACGCTAAAGATAAGACCTAGCAGACGGAGGTGGAGGGGGTGGGGAGTGGAGGGTGACAGAGGCTCAGAATTTTAGGGAAAGTTTGGAGCCAGAGGTGCAGATGAGTAAATCCTCAGAGGTACACTGATGGAGCATAAACACTTACCGCTAGTGCAGCAGGCAGTGGTTTCCACACTGGTGACCTGGCAGAAATAACCTGCATAGGTTCTGACCCATAGCTCTGGGGTATAGCCTGTGTTAGTGTTTTCTGGATGAGAGTTCACAGTTAAGATGTTTCACATAAAGACTAATACAAGGACCTGCTCAGGGGGCAGCTCCTGTGGCTCAGCGTGTAGGGCGCCGGCCCCATATACCGAAGGTGGCGGGTTCAAGCCCGGCCTCGGCCGAACTGCAGAACAAAAAAATAGCCGGGCGCTGTGGCGGGCGCCTGTATTCCCAGCTACTAGGG